>CAUYSK010032953.1:0-45745 GCA_963575035.1 Avahi laniger | reverse complement strand
TGGAACACATTCTACTAAGTGAGGTATCCCAAGAACGGAAAGACAAGCACCACATGTACTCACCATCAAATTGGTATTAACTGATCAACACGTAAGTGCATATATAAGAATAACATCTATTGGATGTTGGGCAGGGGGGAGGGGGGAGGAGGGAGAGGGGACGGGTATATATATACACAAAGAGTGCAATGTGCACCACCCGAAGGATGGACATATTTGAAACTCGGACTTGGGGGGGAGGAGGGGGGCAAGGGCAACATACGTAACCTAAACATCTGTACCCCCATAATATGCTGAAATAAAAAAAAAAAGAAAAGAAAAAGAATTATCAGCAAACTCTGATGCCTGAGGATATTTGGATTAGGATTTCAGCTGCTTTTCTCCTCAGGAAACCCTGCGAAGTGGCCCCACCCGTGCTCCCTGCACGGCAGCATCTGCAGCGGTCTGCTGCATTTCCCTAATGAGGCGCAGGCTGGTAGAGCAGCGGTCCCTAACACTTTTGGCACCAGGGACAGGTTTCATGGAACACAATTTTTCCTCTGGGTTGGAGGGGACGGAGTGGGTGGTTTGGGGATGATTCAAGTGCATTGCATTTACTGTGCACTCTATTTCTATTATTATTACATTGTAATACGCAATGAAATGATTATACACTCAGCATAATGCAGAATCAGTGGGAGCCCTGAGCTTGTTTTCCTGCAACTAAGGCCAGCGTTGATCTGACAGGAGGCGGCGCTCAGGGCCGATGGGAGCCATGGGAATCGGCTGTAAATACAGAAGAAGCTTCGCTCACTTGCCCACC
Source organism: Avahi laniger (assembly GCA_963575035.1). Classification (NCBI taxonomy): domain Eukaryota; kingdom Metazoa; phylum Chordata; class Mammalia; order Primates; family Indriidae; genus Avahi; species Avahi laniger. Next base: position 44,943 of record CAUYSK010032953.1, on the reverse strand, counting down.
ACTCACCTCCTGCTGTGGAGCCTGGTTCCTAACAGGCCACGGACCAGAACCGGTCCACAGCCTGGGGCTTGGGGATGGACACTGTTGTCTTTGTGTCCGCTCTGATAAAACGCTCAGTGAAGTTTGTCAGATGAGTTGGTGAGAGCAAAAGGGAAAGCAAAGAAGCCCCTGAAATTTCTAAATATCTACACCAAAACAAGATCCTCCATACACATTGCCAGTGTTTTCTTATTCATTGCCTCCAAATGCCTGCATCGTTTCTTCTTAGGTAAAGAGGTTACCCTCACTGACCCAGAAAATAACTCTCAGTTACTAACACATTTTCTAAACAACCAACTAGGCTTAAATATGGAAATGGACTATAGTACTAACACCCAACTCACCTAACAAATGTGTATAATTAGTCTTTTGCTATATATGGTTTTAAATTTCTAAGAGATGTAGTAATTACATATTACACAGACTTGGTCTTACAATCTGAATTCGATTTTTCCTTTGTCATCCAAGGAAGACACACATCATTTATGGCAGAAACACAAACTTGGATCAGAAACACCAGCCACTTGTGACCAGCAGATTCAACCTGGATGAGTCACCTGCTGCCTTTAAACCTCAATTTCTTCACTTGTAAAATGGAAATAATTAAACACATATGGGGAAAGGTTTCATTACACTTTAAGTATTAAATATTGGCTCTCTGATTACTACCCCACAAAAAGGACTTTTGACTCTTTCAGTAAACTGACCAGAAATAGCTACAATAATTTATCCATGCACCAAAGCTAGCCACCATCTCTTCTGTATTTCAGAACTTGATACCTAGATGTCTGGAAAAATCAAACCTAGTCAGGTCGTACCTTCTGCCAGCAGCAGGGCCAGGAAGATCCTATGCTGAGTCCTAGGTTCTGCTCTGTCCCTGTCTCCCTTGGGCACATCACTCCTCCTCACACAGCTGTCAGTGAGAAAGCACCTGCCCTCACCATGTTGGGGATCAAACACAAAATATTCAGATAGGAAAGTGCTTTCCAAAGTGTGGTTGTAAGGGGCTGATACCGCACCGTCCCGGCAGATCCCGCCAAGTCGGGAGGTGGAGAGAGACTGCAGATGTCTCGTGAAAGCGTGTTATTCCTGAGTGGGGAGCTCTCGCCCACATGCTAGGGTTTGAGGGGAGCTCATCTTCCCGCTTTCCCGGGGGCTAATCAAGGCCACTGATTCAGAGCATTCTATCCTAATTGGGTTAAGGCACTAAGCTCCAGAGAAGAAGTAATTTATTCACACCGTATTAACTATTTTATATATATTGTTTTGATCCCAGTATTGCCTAGTAGACAAAAGCCTTTAAAATGAAATTAAAAAGTAGGTGTTTTCCAGGGAGAACAGGAAAGAAGAGTCCTGGACACGGCAGGATGGCACGAACGGACCATGGGCTGAGGAACCCTGAGCCCTGATAAGGGAAGCAGAATCTTTCGTAGAGTTTAAGATGCCCCAGAATGTGGGTGGGGGCCTGAAACTTGCTGGGGACTGCCCTTGTCAAACAGAAGAGACTGAGATAAAGATCTGTACTCGAGTGTGCCCTTCAAGGTCCTCTGACCTCCTTGGCCTCTGGTCTCAGGCGACCTTTGGTATATTATTTGCAGTTTCACGTGTGTCTCCGTCTATCCCCCAGTCTGGAATCTACACCACAGGCAGGAGTAGAGTGGATTTAGGTTGTTTTCAGGACATGCCCTGCTTCCAGTGCCTGGAGACCCCGCCCGCATGCCGAGACCAGATGTCCTGTGGCCATCTCTGCAGCACACAGAGCCAGATCAAAGACTCCCTCTGCCCAGAAGCCAAAATATCAGAGGAGCCAAAACCATCTAGCTAAAGGGCAAGTCCCCGTTCTTCCAGCCTCTCAAGTTCATTGACAGGCTTTTTATCTTTTCATTTCTTTCCTATACTTGGCCTTAAGGAGAGAGAGAAGAGAGAGAGAGAGAGAGAGAACATGCATTAATCTCCCATTTTCGCTAAGCTCTGCTCTAATATGTCAGTGGAAAGAGAGCCAAACACAACTGTATGGAACAGAAAAACAAGATTTATTCACTCATAATTGCATTTCTATTATATCACTTAGCCAATATGTTTGTCTTGCTGAACTGTAACACAAGCAGGGAGTGAAAAACCCGGAGGATATATAGCAAAGTGCCCTGCATGACAATGTGAATTAACCAAGCATAATTTACCAGTTCTAATAAAATCACTTTTATTTATGTGCAACTGCTAATGCAGTCTGACATGCTCCTAATTTCTGTTTTGTTATTTATGAAATAGAAACCTGACAATTCACTAAATCAACATGAGCCATTCCTTTTAAAATCTGTTCCATTTGTTGGACATGAATTATTTTTTTTTTATTTAAAAAATGCACTGGGTTTCAAAGATTCAAACTTTGCAATAAGGAATAAATAAGTCAGATGATTGCCTAATGTCATAAACACAGAGGTCCTCACCAAAAATATTACTCCACCGTGACGGCCAATGTGCTGAAAATTCCACCCTGCGTGTTGCTTCTTTAGGTTAAAGAATTTAACAAGGAGGTCCTTGTACCAGGCAGGATCCCTGTCAAAACCAGAACATTGAATTTTGGAAAATTTGAAGAGATTTTATTTGCAAAGGGATTAATTACAAAGGCGTGGACCCCGTGTGGGGAAATCCTATTGGCAAGGGCAGGAACCCAGGGTCAGGGCCACGGAGCTGTCCTCACCCTGCGCCGGCTGGAACGAGCTGAGGAAGAGGTCGCTGAGTCCTAGAAGGCAAGAAGTCCTGTAGGGCGGCCCGTCATGAAAGGAGCAGATATTTTAGTAAAAGGACTCAGCAAGACCCACAGAGAGGCAGCCGGTGGAGCCCATGCCCTGGGCCCCCCTCCTCCCTACCCTGCTCTCTTTCCAAGGGCTGCTGACGCTCAGAGCGGCGAGCAGAGGACCGCAGCGAGGGAGGAGGCACCCGCAGCAGGGACGGAACAGGCCCAGTGCCAGAGAGGCGGCCCGGGGCAGAACCGCGGGCCGGGGCTTCTGAGGATGATGAGAAGCAAACCTCAGACTTCCGGGTGGGAAGGGCCCGGGCCAGGGGCCTGGAAGGCTGGTCCCTAAGCACGTCACTCACATTTTAGAGAAGCCTGTAAAATGGGACAGGGTTGGGGGACGGCAACTGGATTATGTAATTTGAATTTTCTTTTAGTTGTTTGACAGGGAGGAAATTAATTGTCATTTATAAGCTTTGCCCCTTCTAAGGAGGGTAGAAACCGAGGGCTCGTTTTCCTTTATGCTGCCTTTTGTTGACAGCCTCATTTTCACATGTAAATAAGTGTGAAGTTTGGTTTCATCAACCGCCTGATAATCTCCTCAAGGACAGATCTTGTACCTCTTTGCATTTCCCAAAGAGTGCAATTTGTACAGAATTTCATCTCGATAAATATTGGCTCACTGGTAAAGGAGTAAAGAGCAAGGCTCATTCTAAGTGACAAAAAAAATAACATAAACTATTTTAATAGAGCAGTATTGTTGGTTTTCACCATATGGAATAAGGTAACCCAATATCAAGAAAAGTAACAACTTAAAGAGATTTCCTTTGCCTGCCTTTTGGAGGAGATCAGTGTTTGTGGGTTTGTTTCTTTGTTTGTTTTTAATAATGTAAGGACATTTTTTGGCATGTCAAAGGAATGTCTAAGAGATTAAATGGGAACTTCCTAATTTAGTTTACTAAGTAGACTGAGCATGCCATTCGAGGTCTCACTTTGAGAATTAACTGGTTTTTTATACCGCCTTCCTCAGAGGGAATGAAGGTGAACCTGAACCTCATCCTGTTCCACGCTCACGAGGGAAGGGTCACTGAGGAAGGACGGAACATACTTGCTTGCAAAAAGGATTTAAATCAGCTGGTCTGAATCGAGAATGGGGACATTTTACTATAATTTTTAACAAAAGGAATTAAGCCAAACAGTGAGGAATACAGTTTTCACAATCAGCTTTACTCCGTAAAAATACTGGGAGGATGAGCTAGGTGGATGAACTAAAACGTGGAATTTAGCAAAATAAGGGAAATTGGATAATGATCACTAATTTAGCCGAACGTGCAAAATCCACGAGTCCACACTTTCTCACATCCCAGACACGCAGTCTCCCTCCCAGGCCCCGCCTTCTCCCTCTTGCACGGATGCTCCTCGCTCCACAAAGGCAGACCCTGCTAATCATTTCAGCTTGGCTGTCATTCTTCTCCCACAGTAAGAAAATTTCCCTTGGGGGGGCAAGGGCAACATACGTAACCTAAACATCTGTACCCCCATGATATGCTGAAATAAAAAAAAAAAAAAGAAAGAAAATTTCCCAAACTCTCTCTCCTGATATTATGCCACTTTCTTCCCCAACTGATGGCGTCGACCGAATGCAGCGTGATTTATTTCCATCTCCTCCGGAGATGGATGCCTATTAAAAAGGCAGCAGCTTTAGGAGAGCAAGGGCAAGTTTCCATTAAAAGTCTAGATAGACTTGCAGAAAGTTAGAGGTACCAGGATCCTTAGAAACCATCTCATTAAACTGCATACCAGAAGCATCGAACAGAGCAATTCAAAGCCTCAAAAGTCGCTGCCAATGTCATTCTCCTTCTGTTCACTTTACAGCTTCATCTCCTAGTGCTGTTCCTTGAGGCCACTGTCCTCCCATGATCTGTGGCCCTGCTTCCTTCCAGGTCCCAGTTGGTCACATTTTTGAAAAACGTGGGTTTTTTGACTCTTCCCTTCACTCTCAGCGCCAGCCAAATCCACAATGCCTCCCACATGCCCAGGGGACTTACGGCAGCGATTTCCTGCCAAGGAGGTGTCTGATTCTCTGAACTAGCTCAGAATATTCTGGGCCATCCCACACCTCTCCCCTAGCTCTCCTGTCCCTTCCTTGCTTTCATATTTATTTATCTAGCCACCAAAGCTCCATCAGGTTGCTCTAGTTTCACCCTCCAATACAGGAAAACAAAATGTGTAGAAGTCTCAACACAGCTGGGACTCTGCGGGCCCTGGGCATGGCTAGAGGGCGGTGAAGCAGCCTTCCAGAGGTGTCCTCACATCTTCCAGAAGCTTACCTAGGGATTCTTAGCAAAGAACTCATCTTGCGAAGAAAGTAAAAATTCTCAAGTTGAGTCCCAGAGAGTAGGTATTGCCAGAGACTGGGGAAGAAGAATTCAACTTCAATGCAGTGTCTAGCTCTTAGATTATTTTTCCCAGCCCTGATTGACATAAAGAAGCCCACGATGAGATGGCTGCCACTAATATTTGAGTGAGAATTAGAAGAGCAAGATGCTAAAAGCAAAGGATGTCTGTAAAATTGGTTCCAGCAGCTTTAGTGGTGACAAGAGAAAGTGTCTCGGTGTAGACATGAGCCTCGTGACATCTGGCATTGGCAGCCTTCTTTGAATGAAGGCAAAGCACCTCCAGTGAGCATTGGTGGCATGGATGCTGACTGCAATGGCAACCACGGGAAATGTGGCCATGACAAGCCAGAGCAGGAAAGGGAGAAACAGATAATGACTTGGGACAGCCAAGGAAGCTACTTTGTAAAACACATGAGAATCCCAGGGACAGTTAACTGATTCCTGCTGGAACATTTCTTGACAGGTGAAACTGTCCTCTTTGGAAAAGTTTCCTCTTTGTCCCTCTATCATTTTTTCTGCTAGAAAAGGCTTTCAAGTGATTTCAAAACTAAAATTATTGCTGTTGATCAGTAAAAGCCAATAATGCAAAACTTGATCTTTTTACTGTCCTGCTGACCATTTGATTAACCTTAATTTTAAAAGCTGTATCCATTAGCTGTCATTGCACTACTGCTATATAACAAACCACGGCAAAACTCAGGCGCTGGTTGCCTGGAGCAGCTCTGTTTTTGGCTGTAAGACAGCTGAGCTCGGCTTTGGGCTTTTTATCGAGTCCGGTTCTGCTGCACTCATCTCCATGTTCTCTGGACCAGCACCTATCTGGGGCATGTTCCCTTAATGACAAAACACAGGAACGCAAGAGTCCATGTCAAACCACTCGAGCACTTTTAAGGTCTCACACCAAGTTCATTAAAATCTTGTTGGCCACGCAAGTCACATGGCCAAGCCCAACATCTACAGAGCGAAGAAATACACTCCCCCACTCTTCTAGCTCCCTGGAAGGTCACTTGCCGAAAGAAGAGAGCAAAGAGCTTCGAATAAGACAGTGTGCCACACAAGGTTTCATTAATGTTTACTACTTCAATGGAAAGAGAAACAATCTTGTTCAGTACTCTTTTCTCTAAAGCACTCTCTGTTAACTTGGCCATTAACTTATTCATTACAGGACCTTGGTCGGCACAGACCCAACTTAATAAATGGTTGTTGAACAAATGCAAGTATTAGAGGAAACTTTATCACTGGTTTTATCTCCTCCAGTGTTTCTTTTTCCTTCTTATTTGGTTTTCTTATTTCGGAAATGCCCTGCTTTCTGGGCCTGTCTCATGTCACGTAACGTAATGTCCTCCAGGTTCATCCATGTTGTTACGAAGGACGGGATTTCACTCCTTTGTATGTTGAACAGTGTTCTATCGTGTGTGTATATAGTGCGTTTTCTTTACCCACTCATCCACTGACGGACACCTAGCTTGATTCCATTTCTTGGCTATTATGCATAGAGCTGCAGAAAACACGGGAGTGCGAATATCTCTTCATAGAACTGATTTCGTTTCTTTTGGAGATATATATATTCCCAGTAGTGGGATTGCTGAGAGGACAGGTGTGGGAGGGGAAGAAAAATGGGGAATTACTACTAATGGTTATGGAATTTCTTTTTGGGTGATGAAAATGTTCTAAAATTGATTGCGGTGATGGTTGTAGAACTCTGTGAACGTCTTAGAAACCACTGAATTGTTACACTTTAAATGGGTGAATTGTATGATATATGAATTATACCTCAATAAAGCTGATTTAAAAAAAATACCCTGCTGCATTTTCAAACTTCAACCTAACATTTGTCATACTACCTTGGGGAAAGAATCGTCTATTTATAAATTAGTTCCACCTAACCCTGAATTACATTCAAGCTCAAATTTCAACAAACCTTGTCTCTGCCTTTCAAATCCATAATACCTTTGTACTTTTTTAATATTAAGAGAGTTGACGCTCAGCTCTCATTGTATGGAAACCAAGTGGCACAGGTGAACATTGCTAAACAGGCCATCAAGAGCTAGTAACACCAGGAAATATATGGGAAGCAACAGGTCCAGCAAGGGCCCTCCAGTCCCGGCGTTTCACGCCACCTCTATTGGGAAAACAAAGGAAATTGACTTCTGGGAAACAAAGGAAGTTGCCCTGAAGTCTAGTGTCCAAAAAGCAAGTGCCTGGATCCCTTCCTCAATAAGCTGCCTACTCTCTCCCTTGTGGAAAAGAAAATGGATTTATCAAAAGACAGAAAATCTATATTCACTATTTTTCTGAGTGGCTTATTATACCCACATGATGTGTCTGTATTATATGAGCAGCCTTCACATCCATCCTATTAGCATCACACCACAACAGTGTTTGCATTTGCTTATCAGGCGCGGATTAGGAGATGATTGCTTCTGACTCGTTTGAATGCAGAGAGGAACTAATTTGATTAGACAGAAAGCTGGAGCTGCCACCACTGTGGTGGGACGATGTCACCTATTAGCTCGTTTGCAGTCAAGTGTATCAATTGTTCTCTAATGGATGTCCAGCAACATTGTGAGATGTCTTGGTCCGAAATAGGCCTCAAGGAGGTATCCAAACATTAGCTTGAAAAGATCAGAGGTCAGAGGGGTTGACTGCAATGCTAAACACACACAGGCTGGGAGGGAGGGAGCTCTTTCCATCTGGTGAAGGAGCAGGTGAGGAAAAAGGATTCCAAACATGTGGAACAAAGAGAGTCTTGTGATGGGAAATAAGATCGCATGTAATTTTTAAGTCTTGACTGCCACAAACACACGTGCCAGAGCACCGCTCCTATGCCAGTTTGGGTGACACCCCAGTTTTCACAAGCTTTACGTGTGTTTTGTAACCATCTATGTGAAATGACCTTTCCTGGTCCAGTCATCCCTAAAGCTACAACCACCACCAAGGGCTGACCCTTCCCGCATCACGATGATGGTTCCAGTTTCTGCAACACCCGGCCTTCCCACCTCTTTTCCTCACTTGTTGCCAATGAAGGAAACATCATTTCACCTACTGAGCACAACCATGAGTGATGGGAAGACTTTGGGCAGGCCCTTCCCACTTGTGCAGGAATTTTAAAGTGTGACTAGAAAGCATCTAATTAGAAAGTACAAAATGCACGTGGCCTCGCCAGTGTAATTACAACCCTGAACCCTCTCTGGCCACAGTCTAAGAGAAAAATACGTCCAAATCCACTATACAGCAGTAACCAGGAAGGAAGGCACAGGGGGGCAAGGCTCCACCAGGATACAGTGCAATGTACATTAGCGTCACCGAAATCACTGTATCTTGTCCAAGAGGTACCACAATTTCTTATTTTCTACTATCTAACTTAATCTCGGTGATGAGCTCCCATCTTTCTGAAAAGGTATGAAACACAATTCAACTTCAGCCATTCTTGCTCACCTCTGCCCCGTGAGCATTTCAAAGTCCTGTGATCTGACACAGTGCAAGGCATGAGACAGCGCCATCTGTCTCGAGACGTCCACTGCTCCTGCCTGCGCAGTGTCTGGGCCCGTGCACCTGCTCCTGCGCCATGCCTGGACCTGGAATACTTTGGCAGGAATGGCGAGCCCATGCCTCTGGCGCGTCTCCCTCTGCTTCTCTCTGAAGGCAGAGCCCGCAGTCACACAGGCTCTCCCCTCGTTCAGGACCCCAGACCTCTCCATCTCCTATTTTTCCAAGCATATTGTATCTGCTTTAAACCCTAGCTTCTCTGTGCCTACTCCTTCACAGTAGACTCTGACGGTTCATTAACCCTGCAACCAGAGAAAAACTACCATGCCTTTCCTCCAAATCAGAAAGGGCTTAGGGTTCTCATGAGGCAAGGGGAGATGTTTGCATTCCATTTTTCTGATGCAACAAAGGGAGGGGAAAACCAAAAAAAAAATTCCATATTACCACATCATAAACATTTGTAACTGCCACATATTCTTTCAATAATTCTAATGGATCTCCTATTTAAGAGCAAAAGTTTGGGGGTTAGTATTTTTGTTTCTGTCCACCATAAAGACAGCCCACAGTGCCTGGTAGCACAACATAAGTCTTTTCAAAGGATGCTGTTCAAATGATCCAAAGACCAGAACAGGGCTATTCTGGGAACATGCTGACCACCTGGCACCAGGATGTGCCCGACTATCTGACATCAGGGAGTTCCTGCCTCTCAGGTTGCCCTGCTGCCGTGCTCTGCCTGTAAACTAGGGCTCACCCCGATATCAGCAACCCCCTGGATCATAGCTGAGCTTGCCAGATACTTCGGATGCTGTTCACTGGATTGCCCGACTGTGCACGACGGGATTGACCTGCTACTGGGTTAGTCTCCCCATCCCCAACCTGCTCCACACGAGCCAGGTTGCTGAGGGCCCAGACCCAACACCTGGCCTCACGTGGGTATATGTGTACTAACCTACCAGGAGGTCCCTGAGCATTTCTTGTTGCCTAGCTTTGAGCAAGGGCCCCAAACAGAATTTAAGATTGGATTGGATTGAATTGAAGACTCCTAGTTTCAATCTTAAAGGCACTAGGCCATTTGTGAGTGGGATTGAAAACAGGTGGTTCAGGAGACATCTAAGACAAAATGATTCAGTAATCACACTCTTCCATACCATTTGAATATTCCTGGTCCCCTGGTTAAAGCCTCTGTGAGGAAAGCTGACGCTCAGACTTAATCTGTTCCCCCTCCATTTACCTATTCTCAGTCATATTCCATGACAGTCTAGAAGGCAGAAATTACCAAACCTGAGAAACTAATCAGTTTCTAAACTGAACTGTTAGAGGGCAAAGCTGCCCACCTGTCTCCCACCGAGGGCCAGACCTACAAGCAAGTATAAGGAGTGGCTGTTGCTCGTATTTCATTTACAGAAAAGCTAGTAAACAAGAACGCTCTGATCAAAAATATCGATCTTATAATTTTTCAACAAATATTGATGATGTTTGGGAGAAAAGAAAAATGTCCTTTACTGTGAAGGCTGAAGGGTGGTGGTCCCCGGCCCCCCACAGCGTATCGACTTTCCCTCTCCTCCCTCCTCTCTCTCTCTCTCTCTCTTTCTCTCTCTCTCTCTCTGTCTCACACACACACACACACACAGAGACACACACTTTAGTTACCTTACATGGTGTATTTATCAAGACATATTCTCTACTGGGGTCAGCCTTTTCCATTAAAGGAATTTTCCTGAGAATAACTAAGAACACAGGGTTTTCTACATACCGTCCCTTTCAGATTTGCATTTTAGAAGGACACTCTCACTCCGGTGCTGAGGACAGGTTCACTTGGATGAGCCTGGAGGCAGGGGACCGGTCCGTGACAACAATAGTCCAGGAGGGAGACAGTGACGGTGTGAGGACAGGAACACGCATATCCCAGGCCTCACATGCCTGTAGGCCCACTGACTGTACATGTGAGCATTTCTAGACACTCCACAGTCCACGGCTCTACCAGACCACGTGAGACCTCAGCAGCGTCAGAGCCCCCTGGGTCAGCCCGCTCGAGGACTTCGGTAGCCCTCAGGCATCTCGTCCGTTCCATTCACAGACGTCCCCGTCCTGCAGATCCCAGGCCAAGCCAAGTCTACCACCCCAGATACTCGGAAGACTGCGTCTTCATCCAGACCGCCAACCGCTTGGGCTACCAGAGCTGCCCTGTGTTTCCTCTTCTGCCCAGAGCCATTCTACCCAAGCCAGTGCATGGTGGGGAAAAGGCCTCACGTGCCAGGTTCCTGACTCATGGGTGGGGAACCAGACACCCTGCCACCTTGACCTCTGTCTTTGCCTTGTCATTTCTCTGGCTTCAGAGAACAGGCCCTCTACTGCTTTGCCAGTTATTTCTTGCAAGATTAAGTGAGTGAGTGGGCTCTTTCTGCTTCCACATACCTGGTATCAGTGAACACTTACCTCTGCAATACCCACAGTATTAGAGGTGAACGTCCTGAGAAACAAAGAAATATTTTGTTATGATAATAATAGTCATGCATATGACAGAAATTCAAACAGCAGGGAAAGGTTAGGATCAGGATCCTTTGCCTTAGACCCCCACTTCGCACCAGACTTCCATGTTCCAAAGGTAGTTGCTCTAGTAATTCCTATCTGGCACTATGAAAATTACCCCTGGTGGTTGTCTTTATAATGCTACTTAATAATAGTGAGCACGTATCCCATATATTATGTGTATTACACACAGTATGAGCGTTTATATACAGTAGCTCATCAGCCCTCACAAAAGCCATATAAAATAGCACAGTAAGCAACGGCTAGGGGAGGACTCGAACCAGCAGGTCTGGTTCCAGAGTCTGTGCCTAGAACCACTCTGTCCGCAGCCTCTCGGTACATGTTCGTCACCTATTTCTGATCCGTGCATTTTAAACATCTGCTGACTCCCCACTACTCTTCATTTCCCCTTCCTCTTTCTCCTGACTTTTATCATCTTATTACTTTCAGTTCTATTACTGATTACATATATGAATTTTATTATCTCTTGACTCTCCATTATATAAAACGAGAAACTCTGTGCCTCTACGGATTCTTGTAGCTCCCTTCATGCATTGTACTTCCCAAACCATGCAGCACTACAGTTACTTTTGCAGTGTTAAGATGAACAACTGGAGATACAAAATAACACGTAAATGTTATATTTCCCATGCTTTCTCTGTAAATTGTTTCTGAAGATTCAAAATCAAAATAGCATTTTTTACAATATTGATAATACAAAGACTAGAGATCATAGAACCAAGTGGTTCAGTTGGTCTTCAGAGAAGGAAATGCAGTCTATGCTATTAAAATAGTGCACGCAAAATAAATTGCTCCAAGAATACAGTTAAAACACATTTTCTTTTCTTATACTCAAAACCTGCTCAAAATCTTGCAACATTTTAGTTTGCTGCAACCTAGGCTATAATTTCCTTATAAAGCTGTATAGTTTTTCTGGAATTTTAAGTACACAGGAAGACATGACATCCTCCTCCAAAGGTCATCCAATTTCTTAGCCTCATTCCTCACTCCACTCTTTTAACACTGTCCTCCAAGTCCCTTGTTTTCCAGCCCACTGCCCTCCCTTGGTCGTGGGATCCTTCTCCCCCGACAACTAGGTCAGATTCACTATTCTTCGAATTACTTGCATTTTGCTGGAGCACATCTCGGTTTTTTGTTTTTCCCAGAAGAGGCATACGAGAAACATTTTTCTTAGTCTTTACGTAATGGAAAATACCTTTATTTTTGCCTTATCACTTGCTATTTTAACTGGTAAAGGAGCCTAGATTTTAAATCATTTCCCTCAGGCTTAAAAGTATTTGTCTCAAGTTACGGCTGGGTGGGAGGAATAAATTCTAGTGTTCTGTAGCACGGTATGGTGAATATGGTTAGCAGCAATTTAGCGGATATTTTCAAAAAGCCAGAAGACAGAATGTTGAACGTTCACAACACAAAGAAATGCTAAAAATGTTCAAGACGATACATGTGCTAATCATCTTGATTTCACCGTTACACATGGCATCCATATATCAAAAGGTCACTTTGTATTTCATAAATATGGACAATTATTATGTGTCAATTAAAAATTTAAAAAAAAAATGTTCACAGCCCAGAGCAGGAGTCAGAAACCTACAGCCTATGGGCCACATGTGGCCTCTGCCCACAGTAAATAAGCTTTTATCGCATCAAAAAGCAAGTATTCTCTTTTGTTTTCTCACAACAGAGCCAATGATCGCATTCTTATTCTTTGTAAAAAAAGTTGTCTGTGCTTCACTTTATACTCTCTGAAGCTTGCAGGATGTTTCCTTTAAGCCTGGTTTCTTACATTTTAATGAGGATGTACCTACCTTTCAGATTCTTTTCCATCCGTATTGGTTAGCAGTCATGGGCCTTTTCAGCAGAAACGCTTTCGCCTTTTTATAACGCAGGGAAGTTTCTTTTATCATTTCTTATTTCCTCTCCTCTGTTTTTTCCCTTCTCCCGTTCTGGAACTCGCACCCTCTGACTGATCCCGTGGCCTGGCCCTCCCACCTGACCTTGCCATCCTGCCCTCCAGCTCTCGGCCTTTTCTGCTCTGTGCTCCAGAAGATCCTCATCACGTTTTCTCACCCCTTGTTTGGATTGCTCCTTTCGGCAATCATAGTCATAAAACATGAGAACTTTTCCGTTTCCATTGGAGTTCTTTGTTCTGAATGTAATATTTCCTCAAAGTAAATTCAGGCACAAAAAAGCATTAAAAATATTTTTAATAGTATCCTCCAAAAGACCAATTTCACCTGCAGTTAATTGTTCTCCTGGAGTAAAATAAACATCACAAAAGAAACACAGGTCAATGTATGGTTGGGTTGTCTGGTATTAATAAATGAGCGGATTAGTTAGTATAGGCAACTGCCTCTGATCCCTGCCTTAACCAGAGTAACAGACTTCCGTGTGTTATAGGTAAGATGTGTTACGTAACAGGTATGGCAGGTTCCACTCCAGGGCGCCAGGTAATTAGGACAACTTCACTTTCAATGGCAAAGTAAGACTTTATGCTGAGACACCAACACCCATCTCAGAAATCCTAAGTTCCATATCTTTAGAGACTGTGTCGCTGGCTTGTGCCTGCGTCTAAATGCTTACTGCCACGGCTCAGAGGGCCCGGGCAGGCCAAGGGCACGGCAGCTCTGCAGGTGGAATTTGTTATTTGGTGGGAATTCTGCCCCTTCCCACTCCCCTCTGCAGACTGTTAAGTCCATGCTTGTGGCTTTCCGGGGTCATCCAGGTGGACCCAGCCCCCTCCTCACCCAGGGTGTCCCAGCTCCTTCACCAGCAGCTGCCTCTGCCTGGTTTACCCACTGGAGGATCCCGCCCCCTCCCATCTTCCAGAAATTCCCCAAATCTCTGATCTTCTGATGGAGCTCTCGCTGATGTTTCTTTATAGTAACGTCAATGTGATTTGTACAGGGAAGGGAGATGAACACAGGAACTCAGGTGGCCGTCTTGAACAAGAAACACAAAAGAATATTTTCATCTTCAATAAATGCAAATATATCTTGCAGTTACAACCATCTGTAGTCTTTTCCTGCTGGTATCAGGTTAACACCTGAGCGGATAACGAATGAACGGGACACAGGACATAACCTTTCCTAGAGCCTGGACATTGAGAGGAGAAGGACAATAACAGCGTCTGGAGAAAAGAAAGCAAAAAGGACCCTGACGGAGATCAGATTTACCCTGGAAGAACCAAAAGTGCATTGATGAGGAGGAAGCTGGCAGAAACGCAAATCATAGGACTGACCTCTCTGACCTCTGCTTTCCAGATCCGCATCTATACATGGATAGGATACAAGAATAAAATGAGATTACATGTGTCAAAATTTCTTTTTTTAAGAGACAAGGTCTTGCTCTGTTGTCCATGGCGGACTCGAACTCCTAGGCTCAAGCGATCCTCCCACCTCAGCCTCCTGAGCAGTAGCTGGGACCACAGGCTCACGCCACATCACCCAGCTTAAAGATGTTTTTAAGGATAACAATAACTTTATATTTGTATGTATTTCACGATATCCATTTTACCTAAATTTGTCCCTTTAACTAAAACCCTGGATGTCTGCCTCATTAGAACACCACAGAGAATGTCACTCAGATAAAGTCCTAGTCCTTCCAGAAGACTTAGGAGTTTAGAATAATTGGGTTAACCAAATAGCGCAAACAAATTGGCCACTCTGCGCTACAGCCCATATTCCTTACGAACAGCGCTATTTGAGGTAGGACAATTAAGATCACCGCCCTCATTCAGATCCTATGACATTTGGGAGAAAAGGCAAACAGAGGCAGGTAGATGTATTAAGAGGAATTTTATCCTCCGTTTCTGTTCTTTTTCTTAGTCAAGAGGCTGAGATTCAAATCCTTACTGTGGAAACTCACACTGAGTCCAGGACTTGGTTTATTTTTCACATTCTCTTCACCATTGCTATTCCTAGATTTGGATTTTCAATTTTGCTTTACATAAAGACTCAACATTGTTTTTTTTTTTAATTTGATAGGATTGTTTTCTATCCTCTTGATGATGTGATATTATATTTTTTATTAAATAGTAAGAAATCCATAACTCTTACTTGGTATCCATAAAGGTAAAATTCATTTCAGTGATTTTCCTTTGGCTTAGGTTTCGTGATGTGATTACTCTTAAACTTCTTCCTTATTAGTTGATTCTTGTATAAATTTTAAATTATTTTCCGTATTTATTTTGAAACCTACAGCTATTTTTTAGTAGTGATTTCTTTACTCCACCTGACTCCATGTCTAGAGAAATGGCAAGGATCAGACGCTGTAGCGGTGCTTTGCATATGTTTTTGCTCATCCTGTAACAAAGGATGTAATTGCCCTCATTTGCCAAATGAGGAACATGAGACCTGAGAAGTTAAATAACTTGCCTGGGCTTCTAAAGTGCCAGTGGCAGATCCAGGACTCAAAGGCAAGATGTCCAACTCCAGCTTCTTGCTGTTCCCGCCATACTTGGCTGCCGCTGCCGCAAATAGCTCTCTGATTCTAAAACACACTTCACATCTTGGATTCCCACACACACGATTATCACTTCATCCAAAATGACCTAAATGACTTTTACAATCTACAAAGCCACTGATTAGTCTTAACATCCACTCCAGCCCTAAAATTTGATATACATTCCTCTTGGTTTGGTGCCATTTTAGAAAAGTTATATAAGAGAATAATTTTCAATAACTATTCAGTCCTAAGACTAGAAAACAGTATTTTTCATTTTCAACTTCCTTCCTTCTCAAATGCCTATCTATCTTTTTAGATGTCAGAAATCTATTATCAGATTTCACATTAAAAGAAAAAATTCTAGAGAGCTGTATGGAACTATTTCCTAAAAGGTCAAAACACTTTATAATGAAGCAGTTGGGAGTTCAGTTTGATAGACAAGAGACAAAAGCAGATCACTGAAATATATCTGAGTTCACAAGATTTGGTATGACAGGAAAGAGGATGTATCTTATCTAAACCAATTTTTAAAATTTTAACTCACATTTAACTCCAAGAATTTACATACAAGAGAGCTAAGTTGTCTAGCAACTAAATTAGAATAGAACAGAGTCTCCAAGTGTAGACAAACAGCAATGTATATATATATATAGAGAGAGATGCCAGAAATCATCTACCAATAACCTATAAATCTGAATACTGTATTTGAAGTCACTCTGTATTCTAACCAGTGGTCTGTTTGCTGATGGTAAATGTTTTTCTCTCTAGAGACTGTTAGTGCATGACATTGGCCAAGTGAAAAAGGTTAGCAACACTTGCATACTTAATTTTAAATTCTTTCATATGCAAAGATACTATAATGAATTTAGTTTAATAAACAAAATATTTGGCTGAGGATAGAAGTGTCGAAATACACACAACTTCCTGATTGATGGGCCACAAGGAGCAGAGAAGTGCCCTGACGTGTTCACACTTTAAATGGATATTCTCTTCCCTCCGGTTGGCAAATTGGCCCTCTGATCTGGCTGGAAGTTTCCATACGATTTACGGAAGAGGGGGATGGACACGCTTGAAGCTCTGACTCGGGTGGGGCAAAGGCGATATGTGTAACCTAAACATTTGTACCCCCGTAATATGCTGAAATAAAATAAATAAATAAATAAAATTTTAAAAATATATCAAGGGAAACTTGAGTGGAATCACACAGAAACTGCTCTGTTCTGTATGTTGAGATCTGGAGTTAGCATAATAAAAAAACAAAATAAAACAAAAACCAATGTTCAAGATGACAGCACAGCCCTTGCACGGCTACTTCTTGTTTCTGCCCAATTGGGGATGAGAGTGAGAACTGGTCCCCCATGCGGCCAGAGTGAGAGAGTCCTGGTGGTGAACTGCTCACAGAGCAGGCCAGGCAGGAAGCCTCCAGGAAGAAGTGGAGTGGGGTGGCCCTTCCTCCTTCTCGATGCTGCCACCGCCCCCCGGGCCTCCCTGTTGTCAGTGTCAACTGAAGACTGGCGAAGCTCCTAAGTTTGGAAGGGAGAGCTTCATTCCTCATAAAGGGTTGCAGGCTGCAGGCTGGCCATCTTGCAGGCTGGGAAGCATAACCTCTGGCCACAATCCCAGAGCAAGCTCTTCGAGGGGACAGTAAAGGGAACAGGAATTTATGCTGAGCAGGGTGGTTGAATATACGTGCTCCGTAAGCTATGGGAGGAATCGTGAACACGTATGACAGGAGAAACGTGTGCATGTGCAGTTGAGCTTCATGCCCCTTCATGGGTTGCGTTTACAAAAAATGGCAGCGTCAGCGTGAGCTGAGGGGCGGAGTTTTCAGGCCTCCGATGTCAAAAGGTGAAACAGAGGACACGAAACCTCCCCCTGCCGCCCCCTCCCGCTTGCAGCCTCCATAGACTGGTCAGCACCACTCCGTGCGTGGTGGCCTCTTCTGAGGAAGGAATGCTGGTGAGCGGTTGAGCCAACGCTGCAAAAAGGGAAGGGCAGTCACGAGGCTGGTTGAAATCAGCAGCAGTGGAGCGAATCTTCCCAAAGGGTTGGCTTGTGTCCAGCCCTCAGGGATGAAAACCTAATGGCATCGAGTGAGGGCAGGGGTATAATGAGACGTGTCTGACCTCCCATCCTGTCATGGCAAGAAACTCAGTTTTAAGGTTTCTCTGGGGTCTCCCTGGCCAAGAAGGGGTCATTCAGTCAGTCGGGGGGCTTAGGATTTTATTTTTATTTCTCATCAGATACTTCTCCATTAGCTAGGAACTCGCTGACAAGGCAGAAATATGGCTTGTGGTATCCCAGACCCAGCATCGCAGAAGGGAGGTTTAGAGCTGAGAGAACAATATTTAGTAACTAGCACAGGTGAGCAAAAACAGCGAGAAGCATAGCCTGTAGGTGAAAGGTCAATGAAGAAAGCCGCTCCCAGTGGCAGAGGTCCTGGACCCTTGTGCCAGCTCCACCTGATATCGCATGTCCAGATCTGCGCCACTGGAATTAGGGGTCGCAGGACCATCCTGAAGGTTCAGAGGTAAAACGACTGGCCGAGGTGGTCCTCACAGCCTCCACATTTGGACTGAACTTCAGACAGCCTTCTTCCTGACCCTTGGCCCCTGACCTCTCTTTACTAAGAGCATTTACTTTAGAAAACTTGGAATCGTCAATTCTTTCTCCGCCCCCTTGTGATACGAATCTTTTAAAAAGCCTCTTTCCAGTTCTAAAACTCAGGGATGTCTTTCTCAGGACTTGGGATCTATCCATTTGAGATATGCTCATCCAGGAAGATGGCGCCCATCTCTCAGTCTCCACGCTCCCAGCTGTAAACCTACCTGCTTGCTGTCATGAAGAAAGGAGAAAGTTTACTTCACCTTTGGATGAAGCCAATTAGCACACACAGATGGGCTGCAAGCCCCACCCCAGCTCTTAAAACGCCCCTGCTCTTTGTTTCAGCGAACCTGATTATTCAGGCTTGGTCTGTGTTTTCTTCCCTACTGTGCTCAATCATATTGGAATAAAATCAACTTCTGTTTGCTCATCTTGCCAGGTGCAATTTTTCTTTAACATCACAGTAAGGACTTCTTAGAACCAGCAAGGATCTTTGCAACCAGTGGAATACTTTGAAGAATGTCATTTTTATCTGATTCCTAAAGTATTCACTAAAACAAGAAAAGAGATTAAAACTAATTTAACTAAATATTTATATTTTTAAAAAGGTTTCTCTAGTGCCAAAATATGTAAACTTTATAGGGAAAATTCTTGCCACTATATAGAGGTTTCATAAAATCCTTGCATGGTTGTCAAACCTTTACTTTTCACTTTAATTACCTGCTTTGCATTTATGATAGAAATAGCTAGAATCCAGCACACGAAGGTAAAAGACGTGCACTGGTACTGTCAAAATGAAATTCCATTTTGCTAGCCATGGAGATTTACATCCCAGGATTTGGATTAGACACTCATTTAGTGTATTTACATGTCATTGTCTCAAACTTAATGTATTCTGTTAAATAACATTACAGATAGTTTTAAACTTACCTACAATCTCTATTATTGTATTAAGAAATATACAAAGACTTAATGAAAATCCTATAAAATACATATGCAACAGCCAAACGTTTGCCTAGCAACGCAAGTGGAGAGGAAGCATACAATGAATTTTGAAAGTATAAGCACTTGCATGAAAGCAAGCTGTTTTGCATTCACACAGAGGCAGATAATATGGATTCTTATAGGACATTTATCATGCCCTTCTTTTTCTCTAATGCCCAAGTGGATTTACTATTTGAGCAAAACAAAGTCTGCAGTCATAACAGAATAATAACCTGCAGGGTTACTCAAAACAAAATCTTACTTGTGAGCATTTTTTTTTTAAATTTGTCATAGCGTCTATTCAAAGTCAAATATGTAACAATCAAAAGGGATTCAAATCCCTTAATGCAAAGCCAGGGAAGCGGGCCACCTCAGAGCACTGCATCCAGAGAGAATGCGTTCTGATATCCTTTGAAAACTTAAACGTAGTATAAGCTCCTGCCTCCAAAGAAAAACAAAACAAGGACAACAACTCAATACAATTAAAGTTTTAAATCATCTGCCTTTGCTGGTTCCTCCTCATCTCAAGCAACAGAGGGCAAAGAACGGAGAACTTTTACGCATTGTATTTATTCCATGTGGTTGTAGGTCATGCAACATAACGCCTCAGAGGTCAACAGAGCAATCATCTCGGTATCGGACCCGTATTCTACTCTGCTCCCCTCAGAAATCTCAAGGAGGTGGCAACAGACACCGGTAGCATGTAACACAATAAGCAAATGGCCTCAAGGATTTTTGTACATTTAAAATCTTTCAGAAGTTTGCTTTGACTTATGTCTTAGTCTCTTTGTGTTGCTAAGGGAATGCGTGAGGCTGGATAATTTATAAAGAAAATAAGTTTATTTGGCTCAGCATTCTGCAGGCCGTACGTACACGAAACATGGCCCCAGCATCTGCTTCTGGTGAGAGCCTCCAGAATCTTCCACTCATGGTGAAAGGGGAAGGGGAGCCAGCGTGCACAGATTACATGGCGAGAGAGGAAGCAAGGGAGAGGGAGGGAGGTGCCAGGCTCTTTGTAGCAAACAGTTTTCGCAGGAACTAACAGAGCGAGACTCACTACCAGGAGAAAGGCATCACGCCATTCATGAGGGACCTGCCCCTACGACCCAAACACCTGCGACCAGGCCCCACCTCCAACACTGGGGATCAAAATTTAACATGAGACTTGGAGGGGCCAAACAAACCATATCCAACCCTGGTAGCTTATAAAATTAATATTTAATTCAATTTAATAAATTAAATTTTTAATTTATTAAATATTTATTGAATATTGCTGAAGTTGTCATTTCAGAAAGTTTGTCCTCAAGCTTTTAAATTTGGCTTATATATCTTATCATTCTATTTATAAGTCTAGAAATACTAACAATTACTTCCAAGAGGGCCTCTGAATAACATTTACTTCTATTTACAAAAGTTAATTAATACCCTCAAACATTTAAAATTGCATTCATAAATTTTTAAGTATTCCAGTTGTCTGAAAAACCCTCCAGTTCTTAAGCAGTCTTTGTAAATCCAATAAAATAGGCTTAAAACCACAATAAACTTAATATTCTCCTAATTGTTCTAATATTGTTAATGCGTATACACTCCTGTGAGATTTACAATAGGTTACTTTACCACTCTAAAGACCAACTTCTCCAAAACAGCACAAGTAAAAATCCCTCAAACGTGAAGATTTCTTAAACATGAACAGTATCATCAATTCATAGTATCTTAAATATTATATTTAATTCCAAATCTTCAAAAGGTGAAAGCTGTTGACCCACAAAGGATGACCATGACCTTCTCATTTTAAGACGTAAGAACCACGGGATTTGAGAAAAGGTCAACTAAGTTCTCACCTGTTTGGAGTTGTCCTGCTAATGACTCAGTTACTTCAAGAGGGAGACTGGGCTTTGGGGTTCCTATTAGACATGCTGATCCAGTACCACAGAACTTCTTCCTTGCTAACATTTCTCCAGTGGTTACCTTCGCCTCCTGATACCTGAACATCATGGAATGTAAAGTTTCTGTTGAGAAAGGCAGTCACGCTCAGCCCGCCAGCCCTGCACGGCTGTGTAAGCGTGTGCCGGGGCCTGGAACATTCTCCTACACGGAGGTAAAGAGCTCGCACAGCCTGCGCTGGGCACACTGCCTTGTTTGGGAATTCCGTTCCCTGTTCCAGCACCGATGTGTGCTTCTTCGCTCTCTTTGAATGTGTGCGTCACAAGGCACCTGGCCAACCCCAGCGCCATGTCTGGTCCCAGCGGCGAGGGAACAGGTCCTTCACCTGCTGCACCAAATCTGTGCATGTCGCCCACCTCCCGCCAGGCAGTGCGGTGAGACCCTCTGGCCACAGGGGACCGATGCTCACTGTGAAACCTGCTGTGCTCTGTTTCTAACCTACGTGAGTAAAGCGTTGCTCCATCCAGTGCCTGTGTCTTTCTTAGCGACCCCAACACCAGCAAATCATGCAGTGGGTTGATCTTCTGGGACGGCCGCTCCCGGTGCCGGGCACTGTAGGCTCTTGCTATCCTCCCTGCAGTGAAACTCCTGCCGTGGGAGTGGGAACAGTGCTAACAGGTGTCACTTGCTCAACACTCTCTCTTAATGTAAAGTTTTTGGGCCTAGGTTTACATAGAAACATTGATATATATGTAACCAAAACTCAACATGATACTTTCATCAAATGATTTTTGTGAACACTTTTAGTTACCCCAGTAATGTGTCTTAATTTTGTACATTGATTGGGAACTTATTTCTCATTATTTAGCATTTTTGCACAGAAACTCTAATGTTCAGAAACCGATTACTTGTAGAAAGGAGATGTTTGTTCATTCATCTACTCATCGGAGTCTGCACCTCCCATCTAAGTTTATCATTTGATTGTAGCTTGCACTCCTTTCACTCCTGACATATGAAAATATCTTCCTATCCTAGTCTAAAGTCCTTGAACTTGGGACTCTTACATATGTTAAAATGGTAATAAGTTGAAATTCGGATTTCTGTAGTGATTTTTATCCGGTTTGCAAGCACAGCCTACTCCCTAATTCCACTGACAAATAAAAATAGCCTTTTACAGAAGGCCTGGAATCACCTAATAACACAGCTTCTGGGGAGCAACTTAGCTGAGGCTGCCCTGACCAGCGTCACGGCGCATAGACAGGGTATTGAAGAGGAGGGTAGAGTGCAGCAGGTCTTCCGGACAAAGCATCGTGAATCCCACAAGTTGCAAGAACTGCTGCTCTTCCTCCCTTGTTAACCCAATCTGATTGCAAACCTGTGATGTTCGAGGCACTGGAACAGGTGCTGGGGATACATCAGCGAACCACACGGACAAAGATCTCTGCCCGATTTGTTACATTCTTGTGGGACAGGAGAGACAGGCAATACATTAAACCAGCCGACAGAATACACAGCGTGTGAGGCGGTGGTGCGTGGCAGAGGGGAAGACGCGGGAGACGCTGCAGGATGGCCGTTCCCTGCTGTTCCTCCCACTCCCGCCATCAGCCCGGCCATCCGTCCCTCCCACCATTCGTGCTAAGCCTAAATTACCCAATCAGTGGCTGCCAAACCATGAGAACAATTCCTCTATCTCCTGAAGAACTGCTTTTAAATCACTACTGTCCTGAAAGTTGCAGAACTTTGGCAGACCTCTCTTGCCAAAGCTCCATAAAAACTTCATCTTCCTTCCCCAAGTTACATACTTCAACAGAGTTGTTCTTGTGCCCCATATGCAAAGTTCTGAATCAAGACTTACAAGCAAGTGTGGTGGCTCATGCCTATAATCCTACCACTTTGGGAGACTGAGGCAGGAGGATTAGTTGAGGCCAGGAATTTGAGACCAGCTTGGGCAACACAGTGAGACCCCATCTCTACAAAAAAAAATTTTTTTTTTAATTAGCTGGGCATAGTGGTGCACCACTGTAGTCCCAGCTACTCGGGAGGCTGAGGTGGGAGGATCGCTTGAGTCCAGGAGTTGGAGGCTTAAGTGAGCTATGATCGTGCCACTGCACTCTAACCCAGGTGACAGCGTGAGACACTTTCTCAAAAAAAAAAAAAAAAAGAACAAAAGAGACATAATTAACGATGTTCTGGTTGACCTTCTCAGTAGCTCTTGGTATCATGCCTCAGACTGGGACTGAGGCCCTGCTGCTCAGCCCAGGCCACGCTGATGTGTGCAAACACGTCACCTCCCCGAGTCCCAGCAGCTGGTCAGCTGCAAGTCCTCTGTGACTGATTCTCTACTCCCCTGTGCCGAAAGAACACTGAAGCCATTAACCTTCCCTTTGCATTGTCCTCAGTGAAAAACTTTAATTTCACTTGTTTAACGCCCAGGCCTCTCACAGGTGACACAGAGGAACAGTGCTGAGATTCTCGGGAGCTGCTTTTTGCCCGTTGTTTGTTCTCATCATGTGAATGTGGGCACTGTACTCCCCCAGTGAGCCCCTGGGTCATTCCCAACCTCTTACGTGTACGAACGTTATGGTGCCAGTGACACCACGTAGTGAAGATTTGGCATGGGTTTTACCAAAGACAATCTGGAACGTCAGCAGCTTGTCTGGGTAACTTGAATTATTAAGAAAACAATTCACCAACGTGGTTCCTTAGGTGGGGAAAAGAGTTCGAACCAAAATTATAAAATTAAAACTTAAAATAACATAAATTAAATATATAAGTGGGCTTAATAAGAAATTAGATACAGGAAAGAGAAGATTCCCTAACTGAATGATAGGGCAGTAGAAAACACAGCGTGGAGAATAAACTCTGGAGAAAACAGAAGGAGCGCAGACGCGGAGGTAAAGCCAAGGCAGTGTACAGGACGTGGTGAAAACTCCTGCCGTACTTGTGATCAGGGTCTCGAGGGAAAGGAGACAGAAGGCGACACGATATTAGAAGAGATATGAGTGAGAATTTTCAAAAACTGGCAAAAGACACCAACCAACAGATGTAAGAGGCTCTGCAAGCCTCAAGCAGGATAGCTAGAGATAAGATATATCCTCTGCAGTGCTTTGTTGCATGACAGTAAACCCCCAGAAATCAAAGATAAAGGAACATATTAAAGCAGCAAGAAGACAAATAAATGCATTACCTTCAAAGGAGCACAGTAAGACGGGCAGCTGACTTCTCAGAAGAAACAACAGATTAGTGCTGAAATAAACACCAACCTAGAACTGGAAACCCAGCGAACACACACTTACACAGGAGGCGCATTTCCAGTTCCTATCCTAACGGGGCGGCCAGCGCTAAGCTAACATTCCCGCCGAAAGCGACTATCAAACTTGGACAAAACGCATGAAACAACTATCTGAAGCCACTAAGAAAAACGGATGCAGACAGGACATTAAAAGATACAGTCCTTAAAAGAAGAAAACAGACAAGGTGAGACCTTGAGGACCCCAGAGAAGGCGGCAGCAAGAGGGGCCTTGGTTTCTACCCCTTCAAATGTTGGCAACCTCTCCGGCGCCTTCTTCCCCAGAAAACTGCGATGAGGGCCAAGTTGATCCGTGCAAAGACACCCTGAAAAGGTGGGGGCGCCACGCAAATGCAGGTGGGTAAGTGGTTGTTGTACTGAAAGTTTATTATTAGCATCGTTATTCATTAATTATTACTTGATATCATGAAGAAATTCTGGGCTAAAATATGTAGAATTTTTATAATAAAGTGAAAACCATGAAAACACAGTTATGATGAAAAAAGGCTATGAAATATTTTCTTTCCCACTCTAATGTGAGAATCATACTCATCAAAGAACTATTATCCTGAAAAACAAAACTATGGCAACTTAATAACAGCAGGGCTCCCTGTCCCATGTGATCCGAACCGTAACATTTTTTAGAAGAGATTCTGTTTCCATGAAGGCATAAGTACTGCTGTAGAAAGTGATCCCCCTCTGACAACCTAAAAAAGAAGGGCGACAGAAGCTTAAGAAGACAGCTAGGGAGGCTGTTTCATCGGGGAAATGAAGGCCCCTCTTTGGAGAGAACTGGATGAAAAATAGATGAAAAGCAGCGGCACGCACACGCGGTCTGGTGCTACACAGCAGTCGCGGCTGCACGGCTGCCCTGCGCTCGCACACAGGCCTGACAAACAACACTCCTCGCAACCGAAGAAAACAACTTAGAAAATCCCTCACGGGCAAAGCTAAGTCTGGGCTGGCCACAAGCCAGTGAGCAGCCGTAAGGACCCGCTGGGGACGCAGAAACCCACTGGGATGTGAAACAACCCCGGCAGGGCTGTGCAACGCGGAAACAGCCCACAGCATAAAATGTCTCCTGCAAACACCTGGTGAAGGCCCACGGTGAGCCAGGCCCGGTGCCGTCCTGAGGGCAGGGGAGAGGCCAGACCAGGAACGACATATCAATTCCCTGAATGTGCCACATTATTTGGGTACATAGAAGGGGCAGCAAGACCATCCGAGGGGAGTCATCGTGTAGAGATACGGTTTTGGAGACCTTTATAATTTTCAGTTATAAGTCTGGCATGTTTGTAACACTTACATTGAACTAAGACCTAAATTGAACAAAATCGCACACAGTAAAAAACTTTCGAAGAAATATTTCATGTCTTTATGAGTGAGTCTGAGGTCATCAATCTAAAAATAAACAGAAAATCTTGATCTGTTCCTTAAATTTACAAAATTCAGAAAAGAAACCTGACCTTTTAAAACGTTTTAGAGAGAGTGAAAGGGCAGACTTCACCAGAACTCCTGAAAGCCTGCAGGGTGAATGAGCCGCCTGGTTATACTTTAACCTGGGAAAACCAAGTGCCGCAGGATGGAAGCCTGTGATTACGGAAACTGATATCAGGGGAAAATCATCTCCTTGACTCACCGGGTCATCAGAAACACCTAATCAGGGATGCTCGACTGCACCTCGCCTTGCTCTCTGTTGCAAACCTCCATGTGGGACTCCGCGGAGATGCTGAAGCTAATCTCTTCACTCGCGGGCGGCTCACCCAGCACCGCCGGAAGACGATGCGGCCCCTCGCCACAGGTAATTAGGCTTGCGTGTTCACCCAACTCTCTCTTACATATGAAAACCCTGCTAACTTTAAAGAATTCTAGCTGGAAGTTCATCTTCCCGGTTTGTTTGTAAAGCCCCATAACCGTTCTCAGAGATTCAGAGCTCTTGGGCCATTTCCGGTTTGACAATTTAAAACCATGGTTCCTGTCATGGGAACCGAGACAATAACTCTCCTGCCCGTGGTATAGGACTAAACACACAAGTGGACAATGGCCAGGCCATTTAGATAGTAGAACCACGGCCCACGACCTCTGCAGCAACCAGGCCAGAACGGTCAGGGCTTGGCCAGTGACCGCTGCCCTATTTTTGGCCTCTGCTCCCTACTCCAGACCAACCAGAGAAAGCCAAATATGGCCCCAGAACTAATTATATAAGACGCCGTGCTTCTTGTGAGCCAGCTTCCAGCTTTCCCAGGCCAACAACCTGCAACCAGAGCACGCCTGAAGCCTCCTCTCTTTTACTGCAAATCTCTCCTACGCCACTTCCTGCCGGAGAGGCTCGAGCAGATCGGGTGATGACGGTTGACTTCCTTGCTGTACTAAGCTCTGAAGAACTAGCCTCTGCTAGTTCTCATTTGGTCTTTATTTATTTCCACAATGTGCTAAACAATTTTGGGAGAAGGCATACTTTCCTATTCTGTGTTAAGCAATACTTAGATGAGGCAAAAAATAACTTATTTTCCAAAACCAAATATTTTCTGAGAAAAATAACTAACGACTCTGAACCAACTTGAATAACTTACTTATCGAAACTAACACTTTGCTCATCAATATTTGTTCAAGAATTCCATCTTTCTGTGCCTACCTATCCAAAGCTATTATAGACTATCCAATATCAAACAGTTGATCTTGCAATACCCTCTCTAAATCACTCAGCCCAGGCCCCAACCCCATAAATATACCCTCTGGTTTCTCTCTTGTGAGATACTACTAAACACAGTGAGTTTAATTCAACTTCCTGCTGTGAGTCTAATTCAGCACATTGCATGGTGGTCTTCTTGGGGAATTGGCAACTGATAATCTTAGAGATTTTTCCAGGATCTAAGCAAGACCTCCCTGCTACTGTGGCTCAATAACAACAACTCAGAACCATGAATTTTTCTGAGATCTCCCAAGCTGCACACTCAGAGGTCTGAGCTAGGATCTCTTTTTGTCAAACTCCCAAACACCAAGTTCACTTTGTGCCCTAGGGATGAGTAACTCTCTTTAGAAATCCTTTGATTACCTGGTCAAATTTAAAACTCTTATCTTTGGTAGAAGCATGTCTTAATCTGTTCTTGTCTGTGTCTTTCTGTTTTTGTTACTTCTATTCTAAGTCTGTAAGAGGAAATTTACAGGGAAGAGAAATTTATAGGGCATAGCAGTGATAAATCTATCTTTACTGTTGGCTCCCAGGTGGGTAGGGAAGGTTGGTACAATCTAACAGAAAGTCTTTGATGGGTGACTTGGGTCCCCTATATTAGTCTGTATTCGTAAGAAGTATTGGTCTGCAGTTTTCTTTTTATGTGATATCTTTGTCTGGTTTTGATATCAGGGCAATCTTGCTCTCATAAAGTAAGTTTGGAGTGTTCCTTCCTCTTCTGTTTTTTGGAAGAATTTGTGAATAATTGACATTAATTTCATATATGTTTTGTAGAATTATGAGACTGTACTTTTTTTGGCAAGAAGTTTTAAATTATGAACTTAATCTTTTTGCTTGTGATAGGTCTTTTCATATCTTTAAATTCTTCTAAGTCGATTTCTATAGTTTGTGTCTTTCTAGATTTTTTTTTTTCTATTTCATCTAGTTATCTAACTTACTGGCATACAATTGTTCTTAATATTCCTGTATAATTCTTTATTTCTACAAGGTTATAGTAATGTTCCCTTTTTCATTCCTGTTTATGAATCTGAATCTTCTCTCTCGTTTTTGGTCAATCTCACTAAAGATTTATCAATTTTGTGACCTTTTCGAAAAGCCAACTTTGTCTTTGTTGGTTTTCTGTTTTTCTCTTTTCTATTTCATTAATTTCCATTCTAACTGATATTATTTCTTTTCTTCTGCGTGATTAGGTTTACTTGTTCTTCTGTAGTTGTCTTAGGTTGGAAACTTAGGTTATCAATTTGAGATCTTTCTTCTTATTTAATATGGGCATTTGCAGCTGTCAATGTCTCTGTAAGGGCTGCTGGAGCTGCATGCCATAGTCTTCTCATGTGGTGTCCCCTTGTCCTTCATTTCAAATTATTTTCTAATTTCCCTGGTGATGTATTTCTTGACCTACTGGTTATTTGTCTGTGTTTTTAATGTCTACGTAGGTGTGAATTCCCCAAATTTTTGTTACGGATTTATAATTACATTTAGTTGTGGTTGGGGACATGCTTTGTATGATTTCAATCCTAAGTTTTTTGTGGCTTGCACTGTGGCCTAGCACGTGGTATATCATCAAGAACATCCGACGTGTACTTGAGAAGAATATACATTCCGATGGTGCTGGATGGAGTATTCGGCAGCTCCTTGCTAGGCCTGCTTGTTTGCAGTTTTGTTCGTGTCTTCTGTTTTCGTGTTGATCTTCTGCCCAGTCGTTCTGTCCATTTTTGAAAGTGAGGTGTTGAAGATTTCAACCACTATTATTCAAATATCTGTTTCTCCCTTCAATTCTGTCAATTTTTGATTTATGTATTTTGGGGCCTGTTGCTAGGTGTCTATATGTTTGTAATTGTTACACCTCCCTGATAGAGTTGATTCATTTATTATTATAAAATGTCCCTCTTTTATATCTAGCAGCACATTTTGTCTCAAAGTCCATTTTATCTCTCACTAGTGTACCCATCAATACTACTCAGCCATCAAAAAGAATGAAATGATGTCTTTTACAGCAGCTTGGATGGAACTGGAGGCCATTATCCTAAGTGAAATAAGTCAGGAACAGAACAATAAATGCTGTATGTTCTCACTTATAAGCTAAACTATGGCTGCGCAAGGTATAATGGACATCAAAGCTTCAAAAGGAGGGACGGTGGGAGGGGCTAAGAGACGAACAATTACCTGTGGGGTACAATGTACACTGTTCTGTTCGGGTGACGGGTACACTAAAAGCCCAGACTTCACCACTATACAATATGTACATGTGACAGAATTCAACTGGCACGTCCGAAATCTATTAAAAGAAAAAAAAGAACCCTGAAGAAAAAAAAATGGGCAAACAGCTTGAATAGACACATTTCTCCAAAGGAAACATACAAATGGCCAACAGGTATATGAAAAGAACACAACATCACTACCCATCAGGGAAATGCAACTCAAAAACACAATGAGACCCCACCTCACTCCTGTTAGAAATACCATTATAAAAAAAAAGGTAACAAGTGTTGGTGAAAATGCGGAGAAATTGGAAACCTTGCGCTCTGTTGGAGGGAATATAAAATGATGTAACTGCCATAGAAAACAGTATGGAGGTTCCTCAAAAAGTTAAAAATAGCACTACCATATGACCCAGCAATCCTGTTTCTGAGTATTTATCCAAAAGAATAGAAATCAATACACCAAAGAGCTATATTTGCACTCCTATGTTCATTGCTGCACTATTCACAGTAGCCAAAAATGTGGAAACAGCCCAAAAGTCCATCAGCAAATGGGCAGATAAAGAAAATTGTGCATAGATAGAATGGAACATCATTCAACCTTAAAGGGAAGAAGACTATCCTGCCATACACAGAACGTGGATGTGCAGGACGAACCCGGAGAACACTGCGCTCAGTGAAATAAGCCAGCGACACACAGGACAGATGCTGTGTGACTCAGCGTACATGACGGGTCTGAAACAGTCGCAGAGAAGATCGGTGGTTGCCAGGGGCTGGGGGGAGGGGCGGAGGGAGTTGTTCTGTGGGCATAAAGCTCAGTTATGCAAGATGAGTTGTGGAGGTCTGCTGTACATCGGACCAACGGTCAACAATACTGTATTGTACGGTATTAAGCGTTCTTACCACAACAATAACATATTTTAAACTGCCTATTAAATAACAAGGCACCAGTAATAGCAAGACATAGAGTCAAATAGGAAGGATCAATTTGCCGTGTCAATGGTTTTATGTCCCTCAATTTCACTGTGGTAACCTGGTGGGAGGTTAAGTTTTCGTTTAATTTTCAGGCCAAAAAGGGACCAGAGTTTGGATCTGCCCTTGCTTTTTATTCTAGTTTCTATTTTGTACTCTCCTTTAATTATCTTCAAATCTTCAGTTGATTTTTATTAAAAGTTGAGACGAGGATTCAGTTTTGCTGTAGGGAATTTATAACAGCCTACAACAGAGCTGGAGAGGTGTACCCCCCACCCCAATGACAGAGGACAGCCGCACCAGCAGCAAGACTGTCAGTGGGAGAGGCAGTCTGGGGTGAAATGACCAAAGAAGAGCAGACAATCCCAACATACTGTCCTGAGTGCGCATGAGGCAGCCTCACAGGGACCTTTCCCAAAGATCTGGGAGACATTATAATGGGTTTTTTCCTGGAAATTGGATTAATGGAAACTCCATGCAATTTAAAAAAAAAACCTCTAACTTCATCAAACATCAGAAAAATATGTGGGATACCAATGTTAACCCAGTAGTTTGTCAAGGAGTTGAAAGAAAATATCCAGGATGAGAAGCGAGAGGCAATTTGACTTCATTGTTGGTGGAAACGTAAACTGAAATAATGCTTTTAAAGAGAATTTGGCAGTGATGTCAAAAAATAAAAATCAAAGGCTTTTAATCTAAAATTCAGCTTCCAGAAGTAAGTGATGATATATAGATACAAAGAGGTTCAATAAAGGATTGTTTTCTAGCGAGAAAAATTAAAGAACAAAATAAAGGTTCATCAACAGAATGACAGAAATTCGAGCATATGTGCACAAACACGAGATTGCCATTTCAAAACAGTGGGCTGACCCCATCTGTATTGACTTGGGATGGTGTGTTAACCTGGGTTCTCTGGAAAACGGCCTGAGCCAGGACTGAACCCAGGACATCCACAGTGGGGAACAGGAGACGTGAGACGGTGCCGTGCAAACGAGCCAAGACAGCCCCTGTCGCCCGGCCTCAGTGTGTTTGCTTCTTAGTGAAGAGGTCGATTACTACAGCAGGCGGACCCTGTTTGCTCAAAAGCCTGCCGGCACCAAACTCAAACTTTTACATACTCAGTTACATACTCAGTTATTTTAAACATAGAGCAAATAAGCATACTTTTAGGCATTTAGAACCTACCTGCTTTCTATACTCTGCAAAACGGGGCTCAACATCTGCTAACCGTAGACAAGACAAACTCCAGGGCTGCAAAGACACCAAGCGGCTGCCGCTGCCCTTTGGAGCTCTCTGACCAGACTCCCCATGGGTCTGCTGAGTGACATCACCTAGACAGGTGAACCCCTCTCTAGTCCTCCTCGCCTATGAGTGGTGCCCTATGCCTAGCTCTGGAAGGTCCCCTGCTGGGAGGGGCTTCCTTCCCCTGCAGGTGAACCTGTCCGAGCCTCACCTAAATAAATCTGTGTGTGGTGCTGCCACCTTGTGGTCCTGTCTTTTTCCATGCTCAACCCCCAAATCCCTGGACCCTGGCAGATAGCAAAGGATGGGAAACCATGCAAAGGGAGATACCACTTCACCGAGCACTGTTTCATGATGAGTCCCAAAGTGACACCGCAGGTCACCTGGATGAGAGTCCACCCAGCCCTGGGTCATGTTTCTGGAATAGGCAGTCCACAGACAGGCCTCAGAGCAGAAGGAGAATCTATCCTCTTGGCTTCCTCTTCTCTGTTTTCAACAGGTGAAAACTCATCCAATGGGGAGTTAAGGCCTCTGCAAACATTTGTTCATGATCTGGCCCCTTCTGCATCCACACAAGATCCCAGAGGTGACAGGAAGAGCCAGGAACTCTGTGCCTGCGGTTGGCAGTCCTGGCTCCACGGCAGCGGCCGGGGGAGGGGAACTGGCCAAGCCCGAGCAGTAGAACCATGTGGGTCCAGGCAGAGCCGGTCAGCAGCCGGAGTGTGGCAAGCAGCTGTGGATTCAGGAAGCGAACAAGGAAACCTAAGAAGGTGCGTCACATGTATCAGGTACATGCATAACCTGCACATAGTGTTGCATATACCTGCATATAGTGTTGCAGCAATTGCCGGAAAAAACAAAAAACAGATTTCAAAAAAAATTATAAAATGATCATCTCGATTTTGATATGTATCCTTCTTTCCCTGCTTTTTCAAAGCACATGAAAACTGTTTGCAGTGATTTTCCCTAAAGAGTGG
Source organism: Avahi laniger (assembly GCA_963575035.1). NCBI lineage: Eukaryota > Metazoa > Chordata > Mammalia > Primates > Indriidae > Avahi > Avahi laniger. The sequence continues at coordinate 12,444 of CAUYSK010032953.1, read as the reverse complement.
GAGATTTTACTTTGTCACTTTCTTTATTAGAAAAAGTAATGTCTCCTTACCTAATTTTGAAAATTTTAATGTGTAAAAAGTGACTGTGATGCAATTTTTAGATGCTGGTTATTGAGTTCTATGAATACGGATGTGTCTTGATTTTTTTGAAGGGAACATTTAGAGGACTCCTACCCCTGACCTCCCAGAATGGTCAATTCTGAAGCCAGAAATCGAAGGATACGATAGTGCAATTGCTCCTTACAGCCTGCCGCAGAACAGCATTCACTGCCGACAGGTTTGCAACGTCCCTCCTCAAGCAAGTCTCTGGAAAACTGTAGGGCAACACTCCTGTAAAATCGGTGATGCCACAAACTCCCCTAAACTAGCACCATAGTCGATTTCAATTCCTCATCTTCAGACTGAGCCAGGCCAGGATGATGGGCAGAGAGTCTCTGAGATAGAACATATACAAGTCAATAAGAAAGGACTAGTAACAGTTTTCTAAAAATACAAAAGGACCAAGTGCAGATATTTGGGTTTTTTGTTTGTCTGTTTGCTTTTCAGAAACATAGCTGGAAAGTGCTATTTAGTTCATGAAGAAATCTTGTAGGAAAGAATCCTGGAGTCAGAGAAAATAAGGGCAAACCCATACGGTGCAAACTATTGGCATCTGGGTCTCTAAAGGAGCAAAGGAATCCAGACTCCCTGATAAGGGGTCATGTTGATGAAATCTGGCTAATGAAACACTGGAAACACAGACGCGGGGTGGGGACAGGGGAGGACAAGAATGCATTACTCCAAAGTGAATATTCAAACTAGCATTCCAAGCACTTTCTCTGATCTCTGTGTCTTAGAGACCAGACCTACTGGACAGCCAGTGAATCTCTATTCCTTTCCCAACAGTTTACACATGAAGAAAATAGGTTCAAAGACGAGATATTTCTCACCCAAGATTACTCAATTACAACATGGAAGATGAGTATGAAGGAAGCCCCAATTCTGATTGCAGGTGCTATGGCTTAAATGTGTCCTCAAAAGTTCATATGTTGGAAACTTGGTCCCCAAAGCAGCCATGTTGAGAGGTGGGACCTTTGGGAGGTGGGCTGGGTCATGAGGGCTCTGTCCTCATGAATGTATTGAACCATTCACAGATTAACTGATTAATGGATGAGTTGGTTATGGAGGGAGTGCGTTTGTTATCAGGAGATGGGTCTGTTATATTAAAAAAGCCACTTTGGCTGTCTCTTCTGAGCCCCTTCCCATGTGATGCCCTGCACCGCTCGGGATTCCAGCAGCAAGAAGGCCCTCATCAGATGTGGCCCCTCAACCTTGAATTTCCCAGCCTCCAGAAATGTGAGAAATAAATTTCTTTCTTTATAAATGACCCAGTCTCAGATCCTCAGTTACGGCAACAGAAAATGGACAGCAGTGGTGTTGCTACCAGCCATTCCTGAATGAGTAAGACAAGAGCGAGTGGGATGAGTGCCAGAGAGGTGCGGCGCATCGCTCCAGCCCAGGGCAGACACAGCGGCTCGTAGAGCAAACGGGGTGCAACCCAGATATGAGAAGAGGTGAGGGTGAGCACTGCAGGTAAAGCCCAGGGCAGGCGAGAGCATCTCGGGGAAACCACACGTGCAGAAGACCAGAGGCTAGCTTAGACCCAGCATCACACTCACACAGCGGAACAGCAGGACATGGGGCTGAAAGACACATGGGTCAGGATTTGGCAGACACAGAGTGCCAGCTTGAATTTTATATTTTGAATCAAGTTTCAATGCTCATGCTAGTCATATTTTTTTCTTACAGTACACTGTGCGGGAAAACTCCAAGAGTAGCTGTGTTGTTGACATGCCTCTCAGGTTCTTTTGCTCAAATCGCCTTCAACACCCTTTTGATTCCATCTCGAGGCTCCAGCATCCCCGAGGGCTGGCATTCTAATAGCCTCATGATCACAGAGGCTTAATTAAATGTCCTCAGGTGGCAAAGTACAGCATTCTAAGACAGTTGCCAAAGTACCTACCCCAAGGCTGTCCTAAATTTGTAGAAGAATGAGAGGGTCACTGCATTATCTATGCAGTGTGACAAAGAAATCAGAAGCCCACACCTAGTCATTGTTATGCACAACAGGGAGGAGAGGAAAGAAAACTGTTTTGATTGAGAGATGCTTAGATATTCAAGACTTAGAGCACAAGTGTTTTGGAGACAGTGCTGTAAGTACATTTTCAGACAGAGTTCTGTTTTGATGTTTTCAAAGCTTCCCTTGAAACTGGTCAAGACAGAGAGATTTGCATACTGACTGAATAACAATTGCAGGAAGTGACCTCAATCCCTCCTTCCTTTGTTCTCCTGTTTGGTCTCTTCTTGCAAAGGTCACCTTGAAGGTCACTGTGTGTATGGTGCTCTAAGGGAGGAGAAGCTCTTGCTCTTTAGAGCTACAAGGAAGATAATGAACAATTAGGCCATAGGAAGCACCCATGGCCAAGTTCCAGCAGGAGCAAAGTTTTGATCTTTACTGAAATATTATTCGATGGTCTGAGACACATATACATTGCGAAGTGATTACTACAGTGACGCAAACGAACACATCCGTCACCTCTCATGATTACTTTTTTTTTTAAGCTTTGATCTTCTGCAAACTCAGGGCTGCGTGTCCTCAGCAGATGGTCTGGGAAAGAGACACAAAGACACAAAACAGACCTGCCAAAATCAGGAACTGAACTCAGGGACGAAGGCAGAGTGAAAAGTCACGGCCAGCCTTGGGCTCAGGGGTAGGGCCCGGAGCAGAAGACAAGAATAATTAGCTTGAATTAGTAGCCCAGCTTGGGACAATTGAGCCTGCGATGGGTTCCCATTTCCTAGAAGAGAAGGTGACCCAATAATTTGCCGGGAACACTTCTGAGAGCAAAAGGGGCTGCTATCACTAATCACCACAGAACAAAACCTGTCCTGGGCAAATCTGGACACAGGACGCCCTGTGGTTTGGTCTTCTCCCACCCCCTTTTCTTGGCAAGCAGAGCCTGCTCTCTGTCCTCAGCATGGTCACTTCATGGCCCTCAGACTGGTCACCTACTAGTCTTGAGCACCATCTACCTCTGGCTTCCCAGCCTGCAAAGCACACACACATAAACACACACACGCACGCTCACACATATGTGCACACATGTACACACAGGCACGTATAAACATGTACACACACACACGTGCGAGGCACATGGCTCTGACCAGACCCTTCTCCTGCTGCTGCGGAGCTCTGCGTCCTCCCATCCGGGCCAATCCGACTCCGCCACTCCTCAGAGAGGATGGAGCCAGTCTCAGCCCACCCCCTGCATCCACTTTCCTGTGCGCATTAGGAGGCTCTGTGAGAGTTTGACAGACACAACTAAACTGAAGGCCTTTGGTCCTCGGCTCCACACAAATAAACAGGGCAGGAAGAAAGTAGTGAGGGGGAACCTCAGGCGCTGGTGACAGCGCCCACGTCCTCCCCGTAGCCTGCCAGAGCCATGCGGGCTCCCTGAATGCCATTCTGACTCTCAGAAAACATTCCCTCCACCGCAGCTGAGTACAGCACACGGACCACTCCTCCCTCCTGGCCCGGCCACGTCCCTGCTCCACACACACCCCGGCAGCGCTGCTCCCCCCTCGCTCTGCTGTCTACTGAACTGGAAGGCAGCAGCCCTGTGACCAGTCCCTGCTGCTGTCTGGCTTCAGTCCCTGCTGCTGTCTGGCCCCATCACTGCTGACACTCCTGACCTGGGACTCACTCTCCTCCTCTGTAAAATGGGTATATTGACCCACCAGACCTGCCTCTGAAGACTTTTAGAACAGTGCAAAAGCAGCACATCTGCAAGTGTAAAGAGTCTTCTGTGCTGAGCTGGGGACTACCCCCCTACCCTTCCCCTCCACCCTGTCCTGCGGGCTCCCTTGCTGGCTGGTCCTGGCTGACCTCAGCAGGTGGGCTCCACTGGAAGCCAGAGGGCAGGAAGAGAAAAGCCCCAGAATACACAGCCACCTCCCACCGGCCTCCCACAGCCGGCAGAGGCCTATTCCCTCCCAAACACGCTCCTGCCAGAGGCCCCTTCAGGGCTGCAGCCCCACCTGGCTCAGGTGACAGTGCGTCCCTCCGCCCGGCGGCAGAGCATCCCGCAGTGGCTACCTCAGTACTCCCTGCTGTCTCGCCAACCTTCGAGCCCACTCTGCAGTCAATGCCTCCCTGGGTTTCCTCAGCTGCACCCTGAGTGTGGTGCTGTTTCCCGCCAGGATCCTACCTGATGACGCACAGAATGTGATATGAAGGAGAAACATTGTGCCGGGAGCTCAAACGATGGTGATTAACATGATGAAACGCGTGCAGGGACCTTTGGAAGAAAGGGAGAGCTGGCCTGGAATGGGCAGGGTTTCAGTGTGGACATGTTCCCAGCCAGTTTCTCAGGACAGTCCCAGCTGACACCTGTCATCGCTGCAAAACTAATAGCACCTCCTTCACTCTTGGCATGTCCCAATTTGGACAATAAGCTCGATGGTGAGAATGAGAAAAGCAGCCCCTGACCTCCAGCAGCCAGCCTGGCCTTGGTGTCCTGCTGTTGAACATCAACAATTTACAGAACATCAACATCAGACAAGGCCACTCCGACCGAGATCAGTCAAGACAAAAACAAGACCCCTCCGTGATCACGTCTGACACAGACAGAGCACAGACACGTAAGCAAACATCCCACCGTTCGGGCCAATGAGCGTTCTTGCTGCTGTTTCACCAACTAAAACTATTGGCCTCAGTCTAGTCTTGTCTCCCTCCCAATAAGAGTTATTAAGTCACCAGTTAGAGAAGTGTCTCTGTTCCCTGACAGCATCCAGGCCATGGCAAAGGCCACTTCCTTTATCTTCTAGGCAGATGACCTCGCACAAGCCCAGCTCGCGGAGTAAGTCCTCTGCGACATGCTCTCCTGAGATCTCCCACGGTGCTCCACCACATAGTTCCTCTGCGGGAGGTTTGCTCATTTGACAATGGGTTAAATCCAACTCGTTCAACCCTGATGTGTTCCTGTGGCTTTCGGCTGGAGGACCGACCAAGGGTCAGCCTAGCCTCGGAAAATGGGAAATGGAAGCAGGGCCTTTAAGCCAGAACAAACACTTGAAATGGGAAATAAGTAAGGCAGGTCCCAAGAACTATGAAAACTGCCAGAAATTGCTTAAACTTATCATTGTTGACCTATAGAACATCTGCCCTTTGAGATCATCTTCTCCCAAATGAGCATAAATCAATTTTAAGTTCCTGCCATCCCAACCACAATTCTTGAAGGAAAAGCCACAAGTGGATTGTCGTGTGCTACAGAAAACCCAGATGAGCTGCTAATTCCATCCAGAAACAGTGCTGAGCCCCCTTGCATATGAAGATGAGCATTAAGTAATATTTGTCCCCACACAATAACTTTCTATTTGCAAATTAGATCTAAAAGACTGGGAAAACGCTGATCACTTCTGAGGACTATGGAGTCCCTGAGGCCGAATCATCACATTTGCCAAAATACTTAACATAATTAAGTTTTGTTCGGAGAGTAACTCAGTTACCCACTTGGGATCATTTGTGACTCATCTTAAAGCTAGAAAGCTAAAGGTTTCTGTTTTTGTTTCTCAAATCATCTTGTATGGATAATGGTGGGTCAACTCAATGGAAAAATCTGGCCTGTTTTGCTCAGCCCTGGGTATTGAAGTGACTGATATTTCTGCATTTATTTGGATGGCCTGGATTCATTCAAGGACATCCCTCTACTCAGCAATGAATGGCCTGGTGAGCGAACCTCTTGCACACAAGATCAGGGCAAAGGAAATGCACTGCTTCCCTGGAAGTGGTGGTCTTCCTGCTGTGCCATAGAGGTGACAGATGTCAGTCTTCACTGGCTCCTGCCAGGTGCTATTTCCCTCCACCACCACCCAGCTTTCCGCAGCGCACTGTTGAAGAGGCCATCCTGCTCTGCTTCCGCGCTGCTGCTCAGCCCCTGCCCTTCTCCCCACGCCAAAAGACTCAGCAGTCACCTGCTCCTGCCTCCTCTCCCTAACATCCTACTTTCTGAACGGTAGTTATGGATGGGGTGATTTGTGCTAATTTTGTTCCTCCCAGATAACCTATTGCATGGACTTAGATTCACCGTTTGCATTTATTCACCCAAGTCCAAAAGTGTGAATTAAACATTAGAATCCCAGTTACTATCATTAAGCTTGGGACAGAAGGGCTGGAGCTGCCTATAGGCATGACATTAAGAAGAACACGAAGAGTTTTTAAGGAAGAAATTGAGAGAAAAGAAAGATGAAGGTCGAAAACTAAAGTAAATTCAAAAACAAAGTTAGAAGGCACAGGGCGTCCCTGAGATCCCGTTGCTGGAATCCTCAGAGACCCGCACAAACTGACCGTAACAGCTAAGGCCAAGGGGGAGCCACAGTCCATCTGGATTCCCAGTCGGAGCCATAGCCCCTCCCAGGGACGAGAGTGAGTGAAAACGCAGCTGCCGACGAGGTCTCCGTGCGCAGCCCGCTCTTCCCCATCCTGTCCCCGGGATGAGAAGACGCTGGGAGGGGGCAGAGCAGCAACCTGAGGTGACACAGGGGCGAGAGGGGAACACAGGTGCTGTCCACCCGGGACAGGCACTCAGAGACTGTGCGAAGGGCTACAGAAGCACGTTGCATTAGTCAGGTGCTCCAGAGGAAACAAATGAGACACAGGGACAGAAAGAAAGAGGGAGAGGTTGACTTAGTAAAAGGTATCGGCTCACGTGATTATGGAGGCTGAGAAATCCCACAATCTGCTCTCTGTAACCTGCACGCCCGGGAAAACCAACAGTGCGGAGCCAGAGAGCTGATGGCGTAGATTCCAGCCCACGTCTCTCCCAGGGCGGGGGGGGGGAGACGGATGTCTCAGCTCCGGCACTCAGGTGGCGGGAGGGCGAGGCCAACCTTCCTCTGAAGTTTTGTTCTATTCAGGCCCTCCGTGGATTGGAAGAGGCCCCCTCCTCACTGGGGAGTAACATCTGTTTACTGAGCCCACCAGTTCAAACGCTCAGCTCTTCTGGAAACACAGACACACCTAGAAATGATGTTTAACCAGCTACCTGGCATCCCCTGGCCCAGTCCAGTCCAAACTTGAAATCAGCCACCACGCACATCAAAGACAATTTAAGGTCCAGTAGGACTCCTGTCAATAACCACCCCAGGAGGTAGGTGGTTCTGAGACAGGAGGAAGAGTGCAAACAATGATCTCAAAAAAATATTATTACTCAGAAATTCAGAAATCCCATAATCCAATCAGAGAATATCAGAAATCATCAGAATCCTCTAGTTGAAACTTCTTATTTATTTAAAAAATAACCAAACACCTAAAAAATAATGTCTGCGAAAGCACAGTGAGTCTTGCCCAAGGCCATTTACCAGAGGACGCAGACAGGAAGTCAGACCTCTTGACACCAGCTCACGGCAGGCCCTCTTGAGAACTAGTTTTTGGATAATTTAAGTCCATCCGACACCGGAAATTACAACTATGAGGATAAAACCCTACATTATCCCCTACCCTAGTCAGATTAGGTCTTATTACCCAAATTAAAATTTATTTGCTCTCAACTGTAAACACATAATAACTAAATAAACAAAAAAAAATTTAAGTTCCCTTGCACTCTGATCCCTTGATTAATCTGTCTTATCTCAGCGCTACCATGGGAGACTTTTACTTAATAAAAGATTATTTTCTCAACAGTAAGTGACAAAACGGCACACGCACATGAGCATGTCCTACGTGCCAGCCACTGAGTTAGGCACTGTGGGTTTTCCTGTTAGACTGCAAGGACATGTAAAGACACAATCTTAATATTTTTTAAAAAACGATACTCCATAAATACGTATTGAGTGCCGCGAGGCTATGATGACAAAGGTGGGTGATGTCACCTCTGAGGCAGTGGCAGGGTGTGCCTGGGGGCTCGTGTCAGCCATGCTGACTTCCAGAAACATGTAGGTTCTGACAGAGGAACCTTCAAAAGGAAATCGAACTGAGTAGAGGTAAGTGAAGGTGGCCGTTAGTGCACACGTGGCACATGATCATGACAAAAACACAGCACCAAACTGAGAAAGCTCACACAGTCTGAAAACCACGGCAATGCTGAGATGAGGCGGATGAAGCACGGGATCAGAGCGCAAGGCGTCTTGACTTTTTTTCATGTATCATGTGTTGATACTTGAGAGCAAATTAGTTTCAGACTGGAGAGGAGGCAGTCTGACGAGACAGCCATTGCCTAGGCTCTGGCTGAAAGAAACCAGTAAGAGATGGTGGAGCACCCTGAGGCCACCGCAGCCTCCTTGACCACGCCTGGGTCTGGAGGGCAAGGGGAAGCTGCTACCAGACTCTGGACAGCTGGAGCGGGAGCTGTACAAGATGGGGACCCGCCACCCCCAAAGGAGCTGCGGTCTTTGGGAGAAGAATGCACTCTGGCAGGGAGAGACGAGAGAGAGACAGAGACAGAGAGAGATAAAGAGAGAGAGACAGAGACACAGAGAGAGAGAGAGAGAGAGTGTGAGAGACAGAGAGAAGGCCCAGCCTCTCCTGCTCCTGGTGCCATCCATTGTCCACAGCTCACTGGAATCTAGGGGGCCACGGAGTTTTGTTTGTGCACCCACAAAGGCCAATTTCACCAGACCCCGAGCAGGGAGGAGGAGGATATGGGGCCAGAGAATGTTCAGCACAGTAACCCAAAAGCAGGACCCATCTTCAGGCCTGCCTGGAGTATCTTCCTGCATGGAAAGGACAATTTCCATCCTCAAAGGGTCCGTTTGGCAGTCAGACAGATCAAGTTTTAACTCTACTAGGAATCAGTTTTAGGCTCAGGAACGTTAAGCATCTCAATCAGTACAACGGAATAGTACTGTTCACCTCAAAACACCTCTGTGGTGGTTACGATGGGGAATGCAAGTGAAAACCACAATGAGACAGCATCTCACACCTCTCAGAATGGCTATTTTCTGCACACATTTCGGGTCATCATACCCTGGGAAGCGGGTGGGTTACTATTGGCATCTAGTGGGTAGAAGCCAGAGATGCTGCTAGACATTGTACAATGCACAAGATAGCTCCTCGCAACAAAGAATTATCTAGTCAAAAATGTCAATAGTTCTGGAACTGAGAAACCCTGTTGTGGTAGAGAATGATCGTGTGTAATTAGAAATGGTGTGAAGGGTATGTATTTGGCATTTCAGTAGGGTGGAGGCTGGAGACAGAAAAAGGAGGGAAAACTTTGCTAGAAAAGGTGAAAAAATTCCCTCATTAGAGTCAAGGTATGGGGCAATGGAGTAGTGAGTTAAAGAACCTAAAAAAGTTGAAAACTAATTTGGAGTCGTCTCCTCCTCAACGCTGCTCTTTCTCCATTTTCCTCAAAAGTTCCAAGGAAATTTCCACAAAGGGAGATAGTTTGGGAGCAGGAAATTTTTTTTTTAACTTCTTCTCATTAATCCACCATTTTCCCTAAGGTTGAAGGAATGTTGTAATATCCTCCATCTGAGAGTAACACTATTAGTAGAAGGAAAAGAAGAAGCTGTCCAAATATGATTATGTTCAAAATGACATCTCATTTCTGAGTAGGAAAAAAAAGTCTACACAAAAGGAATGACTATGAAAATATTTCCATAGTATGGAAATATTTACCAAGTATCTTCTGTATCCATTTTGTTACTCACAATAAAAACATGGTTCAAACCAGCTTAAATAATAAAGATAATGATATTGATTCTTGAAATTAAAAAGTCTACAGGCATGTCCTGATCTAGTGGTTCAGGGATGTTTTCAAGAACATCTCTCTACTTTCCCTTCATTCTGATGCTGGCTCTCCTATAGTTCCAGACTGCTTCTAGCAGTTCCCAAGGGTACAAGCTGGGAATGACCCTGACCTCACATCCTGGGATGGCTCTGAGGTTCATTCTGATTAAATTGGCCTCAGGTATCTGTCCCTCCATTAACCAATCCCTATGGCCAGCAGAATGAGATCAAATTGGCCACTGCTGGGGGATGGATCAATCCCACACAGAACACACAGTTGATAATGGAGGAAGGAGTGGTTTCTCAAATAATTTATGATATTATTCCAATAAGGAACAAGAACGGATGGTGGGCAGCAAAAAGCAGATGCACATTACTCCTGCCTGGCTTAACCAATCAATAATTATGTATTGAGTCCTGAGCATGGTTCTCTGTTGCATGGAGAATACAGAGCTGTACAAGACATGATCAATGGCCGCAAAAGGCTCAGACCATTTAAATGGTAAGGCTAACATACATAGAACAGTGTGAGAATAATACTAGAAAGAAGAATTTAACGAAGTGCCAAATTGCACCGCACAGACTGCACATGTTAGAAATTCAGAAAAGGATACTCTGACCTCCAAAAAGAGAAGAGACTGAAGTTGGCCTCAAAAGGTGTGTAAGTTTTGCATCAAAGGCAGAAGGAAATGGGTGCATGCAAAACAAGAGTAAGGAGTGAATGAGACTGGGGACTTGCCCACCTGGAGCAGAGAGTGAGTGAGAAACCAACCCCACTTCCAGACTGATTTCCTCCACTGAGTACCTGGTTCCCCCATCCTCTGTGACCATGCCTTCTTATTTAATAATTTTGACAAGCTCATTTAATTTGAGCAGATAGAACATCTCACTGAAATTGAAAAGATTTGGGTAGTCAATTCTTTTTATCAGTTTTCCCTTCTAGGAGAAGCGTTCTACCTATCACCTTCCTTCTTCGAAACCATTACTCAATCAGCGAGAAAGGGAACCAGAGCTTTTGCTGCGCAGGCGGGTGACAAACGAGGGCGGTAATTTCCCTGAGCAGGCACTCCGGTTCGCCATTTGCCTAACCATCAACAGAAAAACACAGCGTCTAGATACCGTCTTTAAGAGTACAATGGCCTTTTATGAGAGAGAGCTCACAGTGATTAGAAATGTTAGGACTGAGGACTTCAAGATAGCAGCTCAGCCATGAAGGACTGCTCCTGTAGGAACCCATATGCTCACTGCAGGCATGGGGCTGAGAGATCCTTTCTAGATATTCTGCTTAGTACGAAGGGCAACCAAAACTATGTCTTCTAAGTTTCTTACAGAATGCCTTTGCCCCACTTGAGAACATGCAATGCCTCACTGGTCTCTGTCGGAATACACACAGAGGTTTTCAGATGAGCTATAAAGATCTCTAGGGGCTGACTTCAGTATAAAGCTCAAATCTTTCCCTTGACCATAGACACTCAGCTCTTTGCTCAGGTCCAACTGGCTCACTGTTACTGCCTATGAAGACCATCTATGCCTTCAAATAGCATAACATACAAAACATTGATCCACAGCAAGTAAGAGTAGCAGTAGCAATAGCAGCATCAATATTGATAATTTCCTTGGAATTCTTAGGTGAAAATTTAACAAAGATTATTAATAGCTTCTTAAGCCCAGAATTTCAATAGTTTATAAAGATTTCATACAGAAGTGGCTGGTCAGTGTCTTAGTCCATTCAGACTGCTATAACAAAATACCTTACACTGGATAATTTACAAACAGCATACATTTATTACTCAAAGCTCTCGAGGCTGGGAAGTCCAAGATCAAGGCACCAGTAGATTTGGTATCTGGTGAGGGCTCACCCTCTGCCTCAAAGATGGTGCCTTCTAGCTTTGTTCTCATGTAGTAGAAGGGGCCAATGAGCTCCCTCCTTTATAAGGGCACTAATCCCATTCACCTCCTAAGCCCCCGCCTCTTGGTTCCATTGCATTACAGATTAGGTTTCAACATATGATTGTGGTGGGCACACAAACAGTTTCACTTTATCTGTAGAGAAAAAAGTCATAAAATATCCAACTAGATTTGTTAAGCCTTGATGTTCAGTCCCTTTCTCATCAGCGCTCCTGTAGCAATAGCAGTACGTGTTTTACCTCGTCGTGTTTAATGAAACTTTAGATTACAGTTTATAGATCTCAGTAGACTTTTTAATTAAGGCTGATGTTGGTAACATTGCCAAAAGTCACGGGACCTGGGCAAGACACATAATTCCTCCCCAATAGGGTTGGAAAACTATTCCCAGACAAGATATTATTAATCCTTATGTAGGCAGGAAATCTTGAAAGTACAGAAATATGAAAGAAAATGCCTGTGACTTCCAGTTTCCCTGGAGAAAATTCTGTAGCTGCATGTTTCCCAGCTCAAGGGAGCCTAGGGGGCAGGATTAAGGAGACCCATGACCGACAGCACTGCCTAACAGAATGAGATAAGCATGGGTGTTTACAAGTATTGATTGACACCAGCTTGTGCACTCAAGATTAGGAGCTACTTAGTTATGGGACCAGTGATTAAACTGCTTGTAAGAAGCAGGTGTGCTGGAGAGGAAATTGTCCAATTTTTTTGTTTAAAGTATGGACAGCCATGTAGAAATATGATTGGACAAAAGGGGTGTGAGCTAATTCTAA
>CAUYSK010032952.1:0-89494 GCA_963575035.1 Avahi laniger | reverse complement strand
ATGTCACGTAGCCCATCTTAGAATAGTATAAGACCCCCTTGCTTTTTCGGCTAGCCACCATTCTCTGTACCTGTACTCTGACAGGGCAGGGGTGGTCGCTGGCCAGCTAATAAAGACTCATAATTTGGCTCAATTTGATCTGTAAGTGGTCACTTCTCGCACTCCGTACTATAACAGTCTCACCGCATGGTGGTCCGATCTCACCTCTTGTTAGCTGACAGTGCTGTGAGGCAGGGGCCTTGGGTGGTCCTCTTCCCGTTTCCTGGCCCACCTGCGATGTCAGCAGCAGCTGGGCGTGTGGCCCGGTGGCAGCCCCAACTCGCCTTTTGCTGGCTGGCTCTCCCCTCGAGCACTCACAGATTTTCTTTCTGCACAGGGCTTTCTCTGATGCCCTGGGGTTCCACTGGATCGGAACCCAAGTGGCACCCCCGAGTGTGAGGTTAATGTCCCCAGAGAAACCTACAACCAATGGAGGCAGGAGGCTCTACTGCTTCTTGCATCCCTGCTTCAGGCAGACAACCACGGAGAGCCTTCCACAGGCTTCTTGGGAGGTCCTGGTGGATCCAGGCTCCGGTACACGTGGCAGCGACCTCAACACCATGTCTCACTCAACACAACCCATCGCATCTACTCCCTGGAGTCACCTCCCAAATAAAACCCTCCCCACATTCTTGCCTTAGACTCTGCTTTTGTACAAACACTGGAAGCTGAGTTCAAGAGCAGCCGGAGAGGTGGGAACACAGATGATCCGGCTGTGGGAGACGAGCCCAGAGCCTTCCTGGAAGACGTGAGCTCTTGGTCGAGAGAGGGACGTGGTTGGCAACTCAGAAAAGTCCTCCTGGGCTGTGAGGTTTCAACTCCCAAAGAGCAGAGAAGCTGAGATGATACGTTTTTCACTGAGCTTTTAACTCAAGCCTGTGCTGAGTATTTTTCATGTTCAGATCTTAGTCCTTACAACTACCCTTGAGGTTTTAGGGATGGGGAAGGCACGGAACTTCCCCAAGGTCACACAGCTGACATGCAGGGATTCTGGCCCCAGGGCCCCAGATCCGTGTCATTTTGCCTTTGGCTCCCAAAGTTCTTCTCCAGGACCGTGCCCTGCGTCCCGCCGGCCGGCACACCCTTCCAGGTCAGAGGGCTCTTTCACTCCCTTTCCACGGCATCCGGGGGCCTGAGTGACGGGCTGGCCAGGGCGGGTGCACACCTGGGGGCAGAGCGACCCAGGCGCTGGGGGAAGACAGCTGTGACATTTGTCCCCCGCAGGGACCAGGTTTCACCCTGGGAAGATGGTGCCGTGGTGCCAGGTTTCCTGCTTTCCCATCCTCTGGAGAGACAAGGTTTATAAGGAAGCTTTTGCCTTCCTAATGAAAGTCTGGCTTTTCGAGTCCTATTAACTCTAATGGGGAAAAATACCTCAATTTCTTTTTTTCTGGAGGTGAGAGCAACAATGTTAAATGGTCCAATTTACCCATTTCTAATACCACTCTGGTCACTAATGAAGATGCATCTGCGACATCACGCGCGGTTCACACAGGGGGCATCACCGCTCGGAGGGGCCGTGCGCAGATGGCTCCGCGCGGTCAGACGGCGCTGCATGCAAATTAAATTTTTGTAAATCAACTTCTGCTGTTTTCTGGACTCACATGATTGTTTAAGAATCATAGTTGCTGTCTGGCAGGGCCTCTCCTCCTCTGCTGGCCGCGGCGGCTGGCGAGTAAGCACGTGCAAGGAGAGCTCCGAGCCCCGGGTGAGCAGCGGCCGCGTCCGTGCTTTGCTGCTAGCGTCTGCTGTCATTTCCACTTTCACGGCTGGGAAACCTTGGGCTGCACGGGGCCCGGGGACTGCACACGCACGGTGCAGGGCACTCCGTTTTTTACAGTCGAAAGAGTTTGTGGTGTTTATCTTATATTTCGTATTCACCAATTTACTCACCCACTGTTTCCTGCACAACTGTGAAATGCCAGGTGCCGCACGAGGCCTGGCGCGTAACTGCCACCTCGGACTAGCGTCGCTCAGCTTCTCCCGGACGTCACGTGCCTTGTCCCGTTCGACCCTCACAGTAGCCGTGTCCTCACCCCCTTCACAGCCAGGGAAACAGAGCCGCAGAGAAGCTAAGCTCCCAGCAAAGTCCTACCGCCAGTAGCTGAGGAGGAGGCATTTAACCCAGCCGGACAGACCCCAGAGCCACCTTCTCTGCCTGACCTCTAGACTCCCCCCCAGGAGCAATCAAAATCCAAACTGGAGGCCTATGGTTCCAAAACCTTTTGGTCCTATGTCACCGTCGCATGGATTCACCTCTGCTTCTGCTGACACACAGTGGTGCCCGTTACCCGCTGTTTCACGCAGTTTCAGTCACCTGTGGTCAACAGCAGCCCAAACACATTAAATGGCCCATCCCAGAGATGAATAATTCATAAGTTTTAAACTGCATGTCATGCTGAGCAGTGTGACGGAATCCGGTGCCTTTCCGCTCCGTCCTGCCTAGGATGCAAAACGGCCCTTGACTGGCGTATCCACGCTGCGCATGCGACCACCCCACCTGGTGTGATTGTATGGGGAAACGTAGCATGCATAGGGGTTGGTATTACCAGGCATCCACCGAGGGTCCTGGAACGTGCCCGCCACGGACACGGGGGACTGCTGTATACAGTCGTAGGTGATCAGGATACATTAAGATGGTGGCAAGTTTTCCCTCGTTGAAGTCTTCCATCTGGCCTGGGGCCCATCACGAGTGAGAATTATGACCATGTTCTTCACGTTCCCTTTCTTCTGTCACCGTGGGAAGCATGCTGGATTAAAGTGAAAATGATGTGGGCAAAATTCTGGGGAAAAGCCCCCATCCAATGAACAGGGGTGTATACCATAAGCTGGACCCACTGGGACACTCCCTTCCCATGCCCGGGGGGCAAAACGAGAGAAATGGGGTGGCTTCCCCGAGCCAGGCCCTGTGCATCTGCCCCCACCCTGGACAAGCCGTGTCCTCAGGCCATCAGCTTCCTTGACGGTTCCGGCCTCAGTGGCAGGTCTGCCCACGTCTCTGAAATCCAGCACCTCCGTCACGAACCCCAAGTGAGCTCCATTTCAAATGTTAATGTGTGAGGTGAACAAATTAAAGATGAAAAATTTATCTCTGAATATATTTATTTGTAATGATACATGAAGTGCGGTGTTTAAGAGAAACAATTCTCTAGGAAGAAAAGTGCCCGCCACAGTGCGAGCTGTCGGGAGGCTAACTCACAAGCAGGAGAGGCGCAGGATTTCTCTGCATATTAGATGCACAAAGAGCCATCTGCCCCAGATGACGACGACTGAAATTGACAGACAATTCCATTAAGTATAATCTTCAAATCGAGACTTTCACGAACAGCGTGCCAGAAGCTGGTATGTTAAAGATTTATTATGCCTTTGAACTATTTTTGTACAATTATTCAAAACAGACCAAGAGTAAATTATTTTATAAAATGTACTTGAAATGAGTGTGTACATTTAGACCTTTAAAATGTACATATTTATTAAAGAGCTCCTAACATCGTGCCCTTTTATTTGGCATGCAGTTTGTGTTTTAAAATGTCAGTTAAGTATTTCTTTGTTTAGGGATATTTTGTAAGCATTTCTGTAAGAAACAGAAAACGAAATATGACTGCTAACCCAGTAAAACTACATCTGGGGGAATGCTGAGCTCTGCCCATTTCATAAATGGTGCTGCATGGAACAGTGGCGGCGGTCAGTATGTTTTAAATATGAATGATCTTTATAGATTATTTATGGTACCCAAATCTCATGCTTTCAGAAACTCGTTGCCATGCTCTTGTGCCATTATTCAAGTTAAGCTTCCCTCTTTCGCATCTGTTCCCCCAGTGAGCATCCTGTGCCTGTTTCTGCAGGCAGATTCGGATGCTTCCCATGACCCCCACACTCCCTCACTTTGATCTTGCGGGACTTCGGGGTGATGCGGCCTCCTCTCCTCCCTCTGAGCAGCTAGCCCTGAGATACTGGAATCCGGTATGTACAATATACTCTTGCATCTAGCCTTCCCTTTTAAGAGCGCGTTCCCCTTCCTGGGGGAAGCCCAGGCAGAGGGGAGAGGAGAAGGGCTGTGTGCCAAGAAATACTTAGGCGTCTCTCGCACCCTCCCTCCCCACTCCTGCATGCTCAAATAGAGCAGGAATCGTGCTTATAAGTCTACCTTTTGGCAAACCTTTCGGAGGCTTACCATTGTCTGTAAAACAATTCTCCTAGAATCAAGTATCAGCTTAACTAAGAGGGAACGAAGAGGTAACGAGAATTAGGAGTTGTACCACCAGAGACAGATGTGAAGAATGAGCCAAATTACGAATATATTTTTTTCTTGTTTAATATTTAACAACCCAGGCTCTCCCCTTGCCGAAACTACTCCCTGGGTGTAAATCCGGCCCAGACAGGATGGGAGGTTTCTTTTCCCTACTGCAACATCTGATTTTTATTGTTCTCTTTGCAAATCTAGAAACTGTCATACAGTCCAAATTTACTCTCCTCTCCATCTATCCCAGCATACCAAGCTCAACCTGTCCTTCACTTTGCCCTTGAGTTACATACATTCCCAGTCATTGAGTGCAGAGCCTCTCCCACACAGTCAGCACGTCTCCTGCTCTTTTCTCCTCCTTGGTCAGTGATTTCAGACGCAGGGAAAGAACAAGGGCTTGTGACCAGATCAGACGGAGCTAGTGGAGGTAATGCAGAGATCATATGGGGAAACCGAGGCCCAGACAAGAAGCAACTGAGTCACTTCACATAGTCAGCATGCAGCAGATCTAGGGTCAGCCAGTGTGGGGTAAGGATGCACGAATTCCGGGGTCTGACCACTAGAAGTAGCATCCAAGCCTACTTCTACTTGCTAGTTGGGTGTCCTCTTGGAGCCTCAGTTTTCCCATCTAAAATTGGGGATACTAATCGATAGCTTGTTGTGAGAATTCTGGAGGATAGTATAGGAATATAGGAAGAGCCCTTTTTCCTCTCTCCTCTTAGGTTCAGTGACTGGGGCTATGCAAATTAAACTGACATAAGGCAGATTAATAGGAGAAAAAGCATTCAGATTATATTAATGTTAATATTTTTGTTTTTTACATGTACCTAAGGGATCTCATAGAAAAGGAAGTGAAAACCCAAAGAAGCAGTAAGGCCTGAAAGTTTACATACCACTTTAACAAAGAGCAATAAATTTGCAGAGAAGTGACAAGACAAAGGAAAAGGATTTGGGCTTTTAGGGGTGGTAAACTGTGGAAAGGTAAAATATACAAGGAAAACTGCTGGGAACTAAGGGTTGTTTCAGCGAGGTTTGTTTATGTAGATTCAAGTTAGTGCTATCTCCAGGGGTAGAAGTCTTCTCCTCTTCCTGCTGTGGGAGAGGGGAGAGGGTCGCCTTCACAAAGGGAAACTCGTGCCCTGCATGTGGACAGAAGGGGGCGGGTAAAGACCTTTTCTTGCATCTGCCGTGTCTGCATTGCCTCCAGCTCAAAACACTCCTTACGCCAAAGCGGCATGTTTTGGGGTGGCATACTCTGACCCCCTCTGCAGTGTCAGTGATTATACTAACAGAGTGATTAATTGCAGTGACTATCCGCCCAGTGAAATTCTCCTCTTTACCAAATGTTGCTACTACAGAACTCAATTTTCCTTTTTTACCACCATGGTATTTAGTGTGCCCACTTACTATTCTGTCTCTAAAATTTTCATTCTCCATGTTTCAATCTGAGGATAAACGCCAGTGCAGCAATCTGCCATTCCTTCTGCACCAAGCATTCTCAGAGACGTTCGGGAATGTTTTCTGTTGCCCTTGGGGACTTGACGCCTAAATAAGAAAAATGGGAGGGGGCCAGGAAGGTTCACAGGAGAAAGAAAAAGGAAAACAAACCTGGTGGGAAAGGAAGGGCGCGGGGAGGCAGAGGAAAGAAACACGGGGCTCTGTGAGACCAAACAGCGTTCCTGTCTCGATGGAACTTTATAAAGAATTATTTTACCCAACCCTTCTTATTGCATTTGGGGCAACCGAGGCACAGAGAGGGACGAGGCTCCACAGTGGCAGAGAAAAGTTACACACGAGGCCCGGTTCTCCAAACTGCCCTTCCCTCCGCCCACCGCCCTCTTGTCTAGTCACTGTCTGTGAATTCTGAAACCTCAGGTCGAACATTCTTTCTCATCATGTACTCTCCTGACCTCCCCGCTTCCCACCGGGCACGGGTTCCCCCAACAAACTCTCAGAGCACTTGCCAACGCGCTTGTGCCCACCTCCCCATTCTCCAGCCGCCACACAGGGCACGTAACCCGCACTCCAGAAACACACGAGTCAGTTAGGAAGGAGCAAACACAGAGCGTGTGCTCTGTGTGGGATGCTTTTCATCACAGCTCCATGCAATTCATTCACGACGCAACGGAGGGAAATAGTTCCCATTCATGCATCTTTCGATAGCAAGGTTCACACAGGATTCATTAAAGAAAACTTTGTTAATTGTGATGTTGGCTCCCGCAAAGAAAATGTGGCTCTTTCTCTCCAGTCAGCTCCTTTCAAGGCAAGCTGTGCTAGTGAAGACAAGAACTAATAAGCAAATTCCTTGAATTGTTCCAGTGCTTTATTTTTTTCTAACACTTGTTCTTATCACCCTAGACATACTTTATGTGGAACAAATTGATTAAAACATAAAAGGAGAATTCACTTTCTGTTAGGCTCTGCGGTGTGTAGTTATTGGGATGTAAAAAGATCCAAGTGGCTTAACTAAATCCAAAAAAATCCATTTCATACTGTCTTATCTTCAGCTCTAAAGTTTAAGCTCATCGTTGAGAAAGGCGAAGAAAGAGAACTGACTTTTATTGAGCTCCTACTATATGTCAAATACTGGGTGAGGAAACTTTCACTACTTATTCATTCAACAAACATTTGAGTACCAGACACTGTTCCAGGAGTGGGTGAGGCAGAAATGAAAAAAAAATAAAGTCCCTGTTATCATGAGTTTTCATTCCAGTGACAGGAGACAGACAGGAAGCAAATAGAAACATCAGACAATGTCAGACAGGAATGATGGCTACGAAGAGCAATAAAGCAGCGGGAGTGATGGGAGGTACTTAGAGTGGAGGGCACGGAAGGGCTCTTTGAGAAGGCAGCCTTGGAACAGAGACCCGAATAACGGAACATGAGCAGAAGGCTTGTGGCGTTGGGACTGTTCCAGCCAGAGAAGCAGCCAGCACAAAGGCCCTGGGGCAGGAGATGTTTGGGATGCTGGAGAAACAGGGAGCAGGCCGGCGTATTGGGCACACAAGGACTGGGAAAACAGAACGGGAGACACGGGCAGAGAGGTAGACAAGGGCCAGATCATGCAGCCACACTAAGGATTTTGAACTCTGTCCCAAACTTCGTAACAACGCTTTGGAAGGTTCTGAGTGAGGGCAAGCCGTAATCTGATTTTCTTTGTGAATGGTTGTGTCTTATTTAATCTTCAAAACTACCTTAAAAGATAATCAGCATTAACCTCACTTTACAGATGTCGGAATTGGGGGTGGGAGAGATTAAACACCACATCCAGGTCGAGGCTGCTTATAAATGGTGGACTCGTGATCCCGACTCAGGGCAGTGTGACTCCAAATCCCGGTCTCTTCACACCACCCCACGCCACGTGAGGACAGGAACTGTGTCGTGCACGACCCTGAAACCCGGTCACAGTACCCAGCACATGGGCACCACGTGGTAGGTACTTTCTAAAAGAGTACATAAGCCTCAACTCAAGCTCTGCCAAATTCCTGGACACCTGGGTGCTTAGGTCATCGAGGCAGCTATGGAGAGTAAAGGGACTTTTAACAATCAAAAAGAGAGCGGAAAAGAACTAAGACGTTTTGATGTGACTCTATTTGGGACAACATCCTTCTAGGGAAAATATGACTTTTTTCCAGTGCTTTCATTTTTACCCGTTGGTACTTTAAATGAAACCTTGTACATAAGGAGTTCTGCGTGTGCTCACACACACTGATTTTGAAACAACCGTCTTGCTCTTTCCAGTAGCCCAGGGTCTATTGGAAATGACATCCATCAGAGTTTAGCTGAGTGTTTAGTTTACTCCTCATAGCTGCTCACACATGTCATGTCGAGAAGAGCAAACTGTGACTGCATCTTGAGCCTTTCTCCTTCCTAGGCTCGTAAGACCCACCATGGAGCAGTCTTTCTTTAGCCTTTCCCAGGGGCGATCTGAAAGAGAAAAGACCATTTTCAGGAGAGTACATCATACCCCACTGCTGACTCGAAATTCCCCACTGACTACCCCGAGGCCGCCACGCAGCCATTCACGTGATAACCTGCAATAAAGGTGACCAAGGCGCAGAACTCGCGTGTGCGCCAGCCGAGCGGAGCGGCAAGGCTGCCCTGGCTCGCAGGGAGCTCACGGGTTTGGGGGCATGGGGTGGGAGAGGGATGAGGCTGAGCGCACACACACGCGTGCACACACACGTACACACATGCACACACGCACTCACACGTACACACGCACACACACGTACACACATGCACACACGCTCACACACGTACACACATGCACACACGCACTCACACACACACATGCACACACGTACACACATGCGCACACACACGTACACACACGCACACACGCGCTCACACACACGCACACACATGCACACACGCACTCACACACGTACACACACACGCACACACACGGACACACATGCACACACGCACACACACACGCACACACATGCACACACACGCACACACATGCATACACGCACACACATACACACATGCACACACACGTACACACATGCACACATGCACACACGTACACATGCACACACACGTACACACACACGCACACACGTACACACATGCACACACACGCACACGCACATACACACATGCACACACGCACGCACACGCACATACACACATGCACACACGTACACATGCACACACACGTACACACACGCGCACACACGTACACACATGCACACACGCACACACACGTACACACACACGTACACACACGCACAAAGGGGCGGAAGAGGCACTGGAGGAAACAAACCAGAAGTTGCAAGAGCTTCCAGCAGCTGCCCGACCTAGTCTGGGGTGGAGGCGCAGAACCTTCTCTGATGACTTTCGACATTGAGAGGATGCAGGGGACCAGGAAGGAACATTCTAGGCCAGGAGCGTTCTCAGGGCTGAGGGACCGCAGGAGGCTAAAGCAATGGGGGTACAGGGGTTTGTGGGTGGGCGCAGGGACTTTCGGGGAATGATCTTGGCGTCTCCTTTGCCGTCAACATTCCCACACTTGCATGCTGTTGACTCAGCCTCCGTAGGAGAAACCACAGCAAACAGTGACACAGGCTCACGAAATCCTGAATGCTCCCAGGGTGCCTATTTAGACACTGCGACTCCGTAATCCTGCAAGAGGCCTGATGGGGAGAGGGATTTGCACAGAAAGCTGTTAACGTCACCTCCCTGGGGAGAGGACTCCAGGTGAGGCTCCGGGGAGCGTGGCCGTGCGCGGTGTTTATCATTTGCATCGGGGCCTTCCTGGAGCCTCTGAAATGAGCGGCGGTCGTTAGCACAGCAAGCAGCCCTCATCCTTCCTGCTCGATATAACACTGTCACCAGAGGACGGAAAATTACCCTGACGTCTCTGTATCTCCAAATTGCACTTCAGAGACAGGCCGCATGAGGCAAACAGATCCGGGTGAAAACCTCCTGGCTGGACTTCCAAGCCAAGGTCTAATAAATAACCCTGAAATATACGATCTGACGACAGCTTTGCTCTGCGGCTGGTGGCCTCTGCCCTAGGAAGGACCATGAATCGCAGGGCCTGACAGACGGGGTCAGAAAAGTGGTGTCTGCCTGGCGGGTTGAAGGACCCGCAAATTAACCCCGTGGTGGTGGTTTCAGAGCAAGTGCGCCTGGGTAGGCGAAGACTAACCTCCGAGAAAGGAGCAGGCGGAGACCCCCAAAGTCCTGCACTGAGCTCTTCTGCCAAAACGAGGGGGCTCTGTGAACCACAGGGTCTAAGACGGCAAAGAAGATTTTCAGTGGTGATTGGACTTTCTCGTTAGGAGAGAGACCGTGCAGCATTAAGTGAGCCCAATTGAAAGGTGCAAAATTTTCCTAGTCTGTGTTTTTCTTTTTCAGTCAGAAACACCCCGATTTGCCACAGCACTTTTGCAATCATTTGTAAATTGGTCTGCCAGGGGCTCCATAAGAATGTTAGATGACAAGAAGAAGAAATCAATATCTCATCGCGGAGGCGGGGGTGGGCATTCATGTGAAAAACAAGATTCAAAGCATCGACAGAAGGATGCAAAGATGTCGATCTCCCGGGATGAAAAGTAGTTAAGCAAAAGGCGACAAATGCCAAGCCAGAGAGACCGACCTGAGTAGCTAATGCAAGTCAATCCAACATGGGCAGCTGGAGATGCTAAAACCTTTTTTAAAATTAGATTCATCAGGGACTACTGATAATAAGAATTACATCAAATAAGATTATCAAGAACAAATTGACTTGTGCTTAAGCAAAGGCTGCAAAAAAAATTATGATGTGAAAATAAAGAAAATATTTGTGTTATGAATAATAAAGAAAACATATGAACAACTTTGAAAATGGAAAATTTACAGAGAGTTTAGTACACAATCTGTACCCCGGAAGAGGCACTGAGTTTGGGGTTAGGGGACCGCTATGTAGGAGCTAATAATTGTTAGTATTTATCAGGTGTTAATCACAGGCCAGGGACAGTTGTAAGTAGGTTTCTTTGTGAACAGGTGAGCTTTTTTGTGAACAAGTCTTAATAGTTTCTGTGAACACTCAATGAGCCCTACAAAGTGTGGAGATTATACTCTTCATTTTGTAGATGAGGACGCTGTGACACAGAGATGTTAACTATCTTATCCAAGGCCACACAGCAAATCAGAGCTGGGATTCCTGTCTCAGTCCCAGAGTTGTTGCTATTTGATTCTACTGTTCATAACTCTCTATCCATTTGGCCTAGAAGAAAGGGAGTTTTGGGAGGACTAGCTGATGTTCTCACTAGAACAAGAAAGAAACAGCTGAATATCTTTATCCAAGTAAATTATTTTCTGGGAAGAGAGAAGACAAGATGGGTATGGCCATCACCGAAGCTGCTTTCTTTCCCCCTTGATGCCATTTCAGAGGCTTCAAGCTTCCGGTTGGAACTTCAAAGAGAATCCTCGGTTTTCTCTAAATACAGATACATTTAGCAAAATAAATAAATAGACATAAATTGGGGCTCGAGAGTGAGAACAATTACTTTCCGTGTTTTTCTCAAGCTGCTATAGGAAAAGGAAATTCAGCAAAGTAGTCGTTTGAAAGATTTGAAAATAATTACACAGCAACCAGCCAAAAAGGCAAAACATTCTCTTGTTTTCCTGATACTCCGACTTCTTTTGCATTTCTACCTCTTGCAATAACAAATCATTCTCTGTTCTTATTGTTTTCTGTTCTGGAAAAGCTGCACACGCCTCGCAAGCTCATGCAAATGATCAGTGTCTCCTGAAATATTTTCCTCAAACATTGCAAAGGCTGGAAATCAAATCCTTCAAAAATAAAACAGGGCTTTCTTTTTTTTCTTTTTGGCTTGTGGTCTTATGCCACCTATATCTTCTTTTTCCTCTCAAATAAATATGTGAGTAGAATTCTCTTCCCAAACAACAAATGAATGATTTTCTTGTTTTATTTTCGAAGGAAGGTCTGGAGGGATTATTGATAGAATTCAAGCCAACAGCTTCTACCAGAAGATGCCAATGGTCCTGTTCTCTGTGTACTTAATAGCCACATTGCTTTTTTATGGCTCTTTTGTTATGCAGACCTGCTTGGCAGGAGACGAGGGCATTAAGTCAATTAATTGTGTTTGGATGCAGGCCTTGTATTTTGTGAGCCAGCAGAGGGTTGCAACCTTGGCTCTGAAGAAAGGGCCTCAGAGAGCAGGCAAGAGGATTAGGTCGTTTTATAGGGAAGGTACTGAAAGAGAGCCCACGGCCCAAGTGGCCCAGGTGTGAATTAAGCGGGATTGGAAAAGGCCGGCCTGCCAAGCGAGCAGATCAGGCTCCGTGGGTGGGTTTCTTCCTCCCAACCAGCAGCTCAGGGCCTCCCTCGTGCAATCACAGCCCTCT
This sequence comes from Avahi laniger, assembly GCA_963575035.1. Classification (NCBI taxonomy): domain Eukaryota; kingdom Metazoa; phylum Chordata; class Mammalia; order Primates; family Indriidae; genus Avahi; species Avahi laniger. Next base: position 77,346 of record CAUYSK010032952.1, on the reverse strand, counting down.
CTCTCCTCCCCACAGGATTTCTTCCTCTTCCTCTTCCTCTTCGTTTCCTTCACTATGCAGAAAGCCTTCTCCTCACTCCCTCCTCTTCCTCTCGCCTTCCGCCTCCTCTGTCTCTGCCTCCTTCCCTTTGTCACCGATGTTTTATAGGATGCACTCCATTTGACTGGCTTTCCCAGCCCCCCTCCCCAGGAACTGACGCGCAATCCTTTGTTCTTTCCAGCTGTTTGTGTTTCCAAGAGACGAGACACCTGCTTTGCATCATGCTTTCTTGTGGGAGGGTAATGGTAACAGAACAGCTACGTGCTGTACATTTGCATTCTTAGAAAGCTTAAATCAGTACCATTTTTAATGCAACAATTTTATTAGCATAAATGGTTTGCTTCTGAAACATAGCACATGAAAGCAAATTAAATGGCTTAAATTATAGATGTCCATGGACTACTAAACCGTTACAAAGGAGAGACTAGTAATTCTCAGTTGAAATGCTACACTATTTCTGTTGCCTGATGCTTCTAAGATGACTTCTTCTGGCTTCTGAGAACAAGAGGACATCTGGGTGGGAGGACAGAGTAAATATCAAGGCCAGTCATCTGCTCCTGATCTCATTTCTGGTACTTTCTGTGCTGATTCTCTCTTGACATTTCTGGTACAGCAATTAGTCATAAAAGGAAAGGATTTAAAAACTATAAATTTTCCCATAATGGAACCAACTTTTACTGGGCGAATGAATGAATGGGTGCATGGTCGGGTGGTGGGCGGCCGTGGGGAGGGATGAGGTGAGCGGCAGTTAGATAAATGGGCCCGTGGACAGTGGCCAGGAGCACACTCTCAGAGTCAATTCAGACAACCCGAGGAACAATATCAGTACGTTTTCTCTTTTCCAATTAAGTGAGTGCCTACAGTATTCAAAAACAAAGGCTATGGGTATTTTGAGACAAAGAAGTAGAAGATGAGATCCATGCCTCAAAAAAGTTTCAATCCAACTTGGAAATAAGAAAATAGAGAAATATTAATAATAATATAACATTCGAATAAACATAAAATTATATGGTACAGATTGTTCAGAGGAAACACAGGTGGGAAAGACGAAAAAGGAATTCCGAGTAAGGAATGGAATATTCAGGGAAGGCCCCGGGGCAGAGACCTCGTCCGAGCAAGAGTTCAAAGGGCGCATCAGCTCTGGACGAGCGGAAGGAGGGGCTGCTTCTAGGGAGTGACAGATGAAATTTGGTGGCAGCAAGTCATTCCCTTCTGGTCCTCTCCCACCGTGCAAGGGCTCGCCGCAGAGGCGTCGAACTCCGTCTTCCTGTCGTCGCACGTTCAGCCCCCGCCCCAGTGGCGCTCAGTGCAGAGTGAAAGAACGAGCGGATCGGAGAAAGGAAGAGCTACACCGCAGTCCCCGCCCAAACTATCCGGTCTCTCCTTGGGATTCTGGGCATAGAATGAAGTTCAGCTACACTCTAGCATGGATCCTATTGGATTAGACTTTTCCTGCACTGAGAGCCCTGATGGCAAGTTTACGACATGGATTGGGAATAGGTTGATAAAATAAAACTTGTACTTTGGCAATAATGGGAACAGACCAGTTGCTTTACATTGTTCCAAGAAGAACCCTTTCGTATTTGAAATGAAAAGGGCCAAAGGGGAAAACGGAGCCATGCTTTGACACAATCATAATTAAATAACTTCACTCCCAGCTTTTTAGAAAAATCAAATCTAATAATATTTTCCTCCGGATTGTTCTTCAAGAAGATAATAACAAATCACTCCTCTGGCTTCAGCCTTGCAACCGGCAACGTGCGGTCATTAATTAGCTGATCCGCCACGTCAGCAGCTTAGAGACAGCGGCTGCACTGAACCGGAAGCTCGGTGGGGCGGTGTTACTGCCTCTCAAGGTGACCTGTCCTGGGCAGCCGGTGACTTGGGAGTTTGCTAATGACTTCAAGTTTTCTTGACTGGTTAACCCTTGGGTTCCCCAAAGGCCATCTGTTCTTCAACTGCTGTACCTTTGGGAACTTGTCTCTAAGGCTGGAGGTAAAATTGAGAAGTTAATGGAGAAAAAGAAAGGACTTTGTAGTTTCCAAGAAGATCCTGCCCGCCTCAGGGCCTGTGTGTTTACTGCTCCGTCCACTGGGAAGGCGCCGCCAGGGCCGCCCTGCCTGCCTTTGCCTCCCCGTCTTCCCCAGGCCCCTGCGCAAACGTCACCCCAACAGGAGCCTTGCCCAGGCCACTCCATCTATCTCAGGGTCCCCTCTCCTGTCCGGCCTCCTCTACTCTGTGTATCCTGCTGTGTTTTTCCCATTGGCCTTTATTACCACAAGACACAGACAGGCTCAGGCGTCCCCCATGAGAATAGATGGGTGAGACCTGTCACTTGTCAGTTCTAGTCACTGTCACTACTTTACCTTTGCCCGAGGCTAGGGCAGTGCCGGGCACACAAGGGGCACTCATTGTTTCTTTAAGGAATGAGGGAATGAATTTACTGGGCTTGCTTTGCATATTTAAACTGCCTCAAAGAGCTAAGCTGGAAGCAAGAGCTTTAGCAAGACTTACAGCTATTGTTTATGGACTATCCGTTACCTGTGCGGCACTGTGCGAATCGCCTTACGTTCACTGACTCGCCTAATCCTCAGGACACTGCGAAGTAAACACTGTTACCGTCCTTTCGTAGGTGAGCAAGCTGATGAGACCTGCCTGCTGCGCCCTGGGTTGTCATAGAGGATTCCATACGGGGGTGGTATTTAGGAACATCCTCTTGGCAGCCCGTCTGTAACGAAAGCAAGGAAACCACTCGAGCGATGACGATGGTGACGAATGTGAGGATGAGCTGGCATACAAAGTGCCTACTGTGTGCTGGGCACTCTTCTAAATACTTACCTGTGCTGATTCATTTAACCCTTCCCACCGCCCTCGAAGATCAATACTGACAGTATCTTCAGTTTACAGATAAAGCAATGAGCCGGAGAGAAGCGAAGTGACCCGTTCGAGGTCACACAGCTCCTGAGGGTCAGAGTCTGGCTGCAGGGCCATGTGGAAAGGCCATCAGAGCAAAGCAACTGGGAGCCCAGACAAGAGACACATTCAGGACTGGAATCCACACCAGCTTCTCAGTCCTGCAGGTCGGCACTCGGGAGATGCTGTCGTCAGAGTGGGCTAGAAGGATCCAGAGCAAGGGCATCACTCTTCCGAATAAGCTTATGCAGTTTTCACAGAAAACTGCTCACTGAAGAGACCATTAAGGGTGGAGCCTCTTACCAGAGACGATTTTTAGACCTAATAATCACAAGATAAGCGAAAAAATTCATGCTCCATGGAGCTAAAAACATTCTCCCGAGGGAGATGGAAGAAGTAGTCTCTAAAATAAAAAACGACATGTTGGATAATCATTATGCTAAATAATGTATGTGAAAAAGCAAAAAATCGCCCAGTTCCTTGTGTTTAGCTAAAGGATTTTTGTTGAATAAGACTCTTGTACCTGTGTCTAAGCTATTTCTTTTTCCACTTGAACTGCCTCAAAAAGAGTGAGTCAAAAAGAAAAGTTACTGAGAATGGAATTCAATAATATTTAGGGAGAAGCAAAATTAAATATTATTTGATGCCACAATTCCTGGTTGGCCACACGTAAGTTCCTGGCGGGGGCTCCCTTAGCTAAGCTTCAGGAAGCAGGTTCACAGAGTTGTGAATTCTACAACCACATGCTCACTCACACGCTCACGCACACCATGCCGGTGGGGCGCGGGGACAGGAAAGAAATAACCAAAACAGGGGCCGGGCGCGGTGGCTCATGCCTGTAATCCTAGCACTCTGGGAGGCCAAGGCAGGTGGATCGCTCAAGGTCAGGAGTTCGAGACCAGCCTGAGAAAGAGTGAGACCCCATCTCTAATAAAAAATAGAAAGAAATTAGCTGGACAACTAAAAAAATATATATATAGAAAAAATTAGCCGGGCACCGTGGCGCATGCCTGTAGTTCCAGCTACTTGGGAGGCTGAGGCAGGAGGGTCCCTTGAGCCCAGGAGTTTGAGGTTGCTGTGAGCTAGGCTGATGCCATGGCACTCTAGCCCGGGCAACAGAGCAAGACTCTGTCTCAAAAAAGAAAAAAGAAAGAAATAAGCGAAACAGCTTGAATTCTTTAGTAGCGCCCAGAGCCAAGATCAGAGATTCCAGCTCAGATGTTTTTGTTGGTGCTCCTGTCAGTTTTCTTCAGCCAAGTAGAATCTTAATAATTTAAATATTAATAAATATTATTTGTTGAGCACTTTCAATGAGCCCGGAACTATGCTAAGTGCTTTCTGCTTATTATGTCTTTCATTTTTATTTTTTTAGAGACTGGGTCTCACTCTCTTGCCCAGTCTGGAGTGGAGTGGCACGATCACAGCTCACTGCGGTCTTGAGCTCCTGGGCTCAAGCGGTCCTCCTGCCTCAGCCTCCCACAGCGCTGGGACTGCAAGCGGGAGCCCCCGCGCGCGGCTGCTTATTGCGTTATTCACGTTCCCGCGGGTCCACCTGAGAGAGATGGAGGACTCAGGGCTCAGCCTGTGACCAGGATGTACCCCAGCCTCACAGCTGGTACGGGGTGCAGCTGAGATTTGAACTGTGGCAGATCTCGCGCCAGAGCTGTGTTGTCAGCCACCCCGCAGTAGTGGTTAGGAAACCTTTTGGGGGGAGCTCTGATTTCAGACAGAGCTGGGTTCAAATCCTACATCTAAACGTCACAGTATGAGGCCAGTTGAGTACCGATTACGCAAAATGAAGCGGGAGGCTCTTTGATCAGAAGAGGACATGGTGGGAGAAGGGACAGACTCAATCTGGCAACTGTCACTTATACATGGCGTGGATTATCTAAGCAGGTCACTTTCATCCGCACAGCCAGCACTGAGGTGATGGGAGGTTGACTGGTAGGCAAAGGCCCTTGTCCGGATGGGACAGCCCGTGAGTTCTGGGAACCAGGAGGAGGCATCCCAAGGCACAAGAACCCTGAAGACAAGCTGCATGCCGGCCATGAGGCCCGAGGCCACTTCTGCTCTGGGAAGAGCGGTTTGTCACCTGCCTTCTGGAGCATCGCTAGAGATGTGATCTCAGAGGACGCTGGAACAGCAGGCGCTAGGCGGCCAAAGTCAGCCACAAGGTCGTTCTTTCCTTTTTCTTTTTGGATGGAGCCGAGAGCGCACTGTCTTAGGTTGGGATCCCCAGGGACAAATCCCGAGGCAGTGATTTAAGCGCAGGTCGATCGTTTGGGAGGCGGTCCCAGAAAACCGGGAGGAAAGGGGAGAGGCCAGACGGTGCTCATGAGCATCCAGCCCCGCTGAGAACCTCCAGGCGACCTCAGACTGTGCCTCAGAGCCCAGGTGTCTATCCACCCATCCTTTCCTGCTCGAGACGCTTCTGGTCTGTCGTGTGGGTGGGCTGAGGATGCTCCAGTGGCCGAAGAAAGCCCCGAGGGAAGGAAGTCAGGCGATTCCAGGCGGCAGCCGGCGGCAGGCTGCGGGGGACTGGGTGTGCCGGCGGAGGTGGGCTGGGACACCACGCCTGTCGCCAGCATGGAAAACCGTTTCTCTGCTAGGAGAAAGGCAGTAGCCTCTGCGGCTGGAGAAACTGGAGCAGCTACTTAGCTTCAACCAACCGTTAGCCGTACGAGAACATGGACCCAGTATCCAAGGGAAACTACAAATCTAATTTTTATTTGAAATCCCCAGATTTTCAAATGTATTGGTAGCAAATTAAGAAATGGAAAAACTTTGTTCAGGCCAAATAAAGCTCATGTGCTGGTCCCAAATTTCTGGCGTAAGAAGTCCCAACGCCATTGATGGGTGTTGGTAAAGACCTTGTTCCCTTCCTCAAAGGGCCTTCTGTCTGTCACCTCACAAGCGCTTTATCACATCCTGGGGAAGAGCCCATTTTCTGAGAGAGGTTACTGCGTAGAACACATCTCGGAGTTGACCCACCCGAGAGGCAGGGCTCGGGGTGAGGGACTTTGCCGAAGGTCTCACAGCTAGTCTGCGACACAAAGTTCTGCCAGCTCGGTCACCTTCTCCAGCAAGCCGACTGACAGCGTGTGACCCTGCCACCTCCTGCAAGCCAGTCCTCGTCAGCGGTGGCTGCCTGAGATGAGGAGCTTCTGCAGAGACAAAGTTTTCTCCTCTTTCTCCGCTCACCATACAGAGATGGAAGTTTCTCAAGGGTGGAGGGAGCCATTAGTTAGCACTTCTCTAATCACTCTCCACGAGGAAATGCGGTTCCTGCAGCCTTTCAACAGCACTCTGAAAAGAAGGGTTTAATAGCGGACACGTGAGTAAAATGACTATGGTGATAGAAGTGTTTCTCTAAACACCGCAAACCACCTTGCACCTCTCAAACTTCCAGAGAGGTCATTCATGGTCAGGGAACGAGGAGCAGACTCATTCATTCATTCAACAGATGACTCATGCCTGCCGTGACCACACCAGCCACGGTCCTGTGTGCTGGGGGCGAACGAGACAGACAAGCTCTCTTCTCTGATGCACGAACATCCTATTCAGGGCCCACGCCCACGCTGGAGAAGTTGAGAACACAGCTCCAGCTCAGCAGTGACCAGCTGTGGCACCGCCTTGACCAAATGCCCGCCCGCCTGACAGATCTGTGTGGAGGTCCGCTGAGGCCGTGGGTGTGGAAGGAGGTGGGAAATGACGGGAGCCTTCAAGGCAAGGTACGTTTATCACTTGCCTGGTCTGTCTCCTCAGCCTGTCCCAGGTGCAGAGGAACAATGGCATCTTCTGAGCACACAGGAACAGGGGTGAGGTCACGTCTTCTGTGTTGACCCAGAAGTTAAACCTGGGCAAGATGACTGCTTTATCAGCGGTTAGAGCAAAAGGACTCCCATCCACAGAGACTCACTGTTTCACAGAAAGTCAAGGTGTTTGATCTTAAAAACTAGCATTGGGAGATCCAAATCAAAGCCTGCAGCCCTGCATGTGGGTGTCTCTGGTGAAGGTGCACTTAATGAATATTCATGATATGCAAAGATGTGAGAGCCAGAAAGGGTCATCTCAGCCTCTCAACATATCACCGCGAGGAAAATTGAGGCCCAAAGAGAAGATGTGATTTGTCAGAGGCTGCTCAGTGGACAAGGGCAGAGCAGAAGGGAGATTTAAGCCTTAGTCCAAAGCGCTCTCCACAACAAATCGCAAAAATGACCTTCCGTGTGTATTGTCCAATTTATTCAATACGTTTTTACTGAGCACTTTAGATGCATGGTCCTTGGGCGAGTGCTTTGGACAGGTGCTTTCTTCAAATGAGTGTCCTCGGTGTTTCTAGGGTAATTCTCAGTCAGGAGCCCTGCAGTGCAGCCTGGGAACCTGCACTGATGACAATAACTGCCTCTGGGTTATTCTGGGAGCCAGGCAAGCTCATGCAATTCCAGCCCGAGTGGCTTGGGGCGCAGATCTTAACCAAGCAGAGCATGACCATCTCAGAGCGTGTATTCCACGATCTGCCTGCCTCGAGCCTGCGTAATTATTTCACTGTATGGTATGTCATCACTTAACGTTGCCAATAGGTTCTCAGAAGCTCCGACTTTAAGCAAAATGACATAATGAATGCAATTTTAACATAGGCTAATTGATATAAACAAAAGTTAAGTTCCTATGTTTCTGGCCACAAAAACATCACCAAACTTCTAAATAAAGACCAAAACACTTGTAATATTAAACACTGAAATATATGTGAGCTATAGATACATTTAAGAAAGATTAATAAAACAAGTAAGATAATTATTTACCCAATTATTCCAGTCCAGGGTCTCAGGTGGCCAGAGCCCATCCTGGCAGCTCAGGGAGCATGGTGCTAACCCACCTGGACAGGACGCTCTCCCTGGACAGGACTCACCCACACCCACACCGGGACCACGTAGACAGCCAATCCACCCAATGTGCACAGCTTTGGGATGTGGGACGAAGCTGACATACCTGGAGAAAACCTATGTGGACAGAGGGAAAATGTGCAAACTCCCACAGACAGTGGCCCAGGCAGATAATTGATTTTTTTCTCATCCATGCTATAACGAAATGACATTGAATCGAACAACACTATTCAAGGACCTGCCATATTTCCAAAACCTTTTCTGGGTGAAACTGATGCCCCCCGCCATGTGCTCAGGAACTCCTGGCATCATCGCTAAGATCACTGTTACAGACACCAGGACATATGGAGGTTCAAATCCTAGCTCCCCAATTACCAACTGTGCCACTTAGAGAGAAGTTACTTACCTTTATTTCCCCCCTTTTTTCCAAAAATTTCACCAAGGTAAAGCAAAGCTCCAGGTGATGTGAGCATGTTGTGTAGGTGTTAGCAGGTCTGCCCTCACTGCCCGCTCATTGGACAGGAGCACAACGCCAAGAAAAAGGATGGTTAAAGTTACTTATCTTCTTTGAACCACAGGTGATAATGACAGAAGAACCTACCTCAGAGGGCCAGGCGCAGTGGCTCATGCCTTAGCATTCTGGGAGGCCGAAGCAGGCAGATTGTCTGAGGTCAGGAGTTCAAGACCAGCCTGAGCAAAAGCAAGACCCTGTCACTACTAAAAAAATAGAAAAAAATTAGCTGGACAACTAAAAATATATATATAGAAAAAATTAGCCAGGCATGGTGGCACATGCCTGTAGTCCCAGCTACTCGGGAGGCTGAGGCAGGAGGATTGCTTGAGCTCAGGAATCTGAGGTTGCTGTGAGCTGGGCTGACGCCACGGCACCCTAACCCGGGCAACAGAGCGAGACTCTGTCTAAAAAAAAAAAAAAAAAAAAGAACCTACCTCAGAGGCTTGTTGTGAGATTAAATGAGATGATTCATGTTGACTTTTAACACGGTGCCTGCCGCATGGACACCCAACAAATTTTAGCCATTGTTTTTATTTTACGTAGTCTGGCAAACCTACACTGGTCTAATAATCTAAAACTTCATGTAAAGCTACAGCCTAATGAAGGTAAATAGGGTTGGAAAAGAGCATGTAACCAAACGTTTGTACTAGACAGAAAATATTACAAATGCAACAACCCTATAAATATGGACTTTCAATATTGACCCTTAACCCAGAGAACCCATTCCTCATTGTGAAAACGTCACGCCCACACCCCCATTCCCACCCCCGTGCTCCTCATCTAAAGTCTAGTGCTCCTAGACACCCCCATCTGGGGGGCATTCCTTGGTGCAAGCATTCCCGTAAAGGAAGAGTCCGGAGTTGCCTTTGCATTCAAGCCGAAGCACACACTGGATTTCTCAGAAAATCCCCAAGTCTTCCAAGGTTACCCAAGAACACTGTTGAACTGACAGAGATATTTTGAATCAGGACACTTTTTTTTTAGCAACCTCCCTCATTAGGGGTTACTGTGAGCCATCAATTTTGGTGTTCTGCAAAGAGATTATCCTATTCTAGGGGATAAGACTATTTCAGAGGAGCTAAGAAAATAAACACATTTCCCCTGCACTAAAGCCTCTGCCTTCTTTGAACTCTTCATTTTTAGAATATCTCCACTGATAAGGACAAATGCAATTTTCACCATCAGTGGATCTGAACAGACAATTACATTAAGGCAAATAAGACAGGGTGAGGCCAGTGATGTAAATCACATTGTGTGCATCTAATGTGCAAACAAAGCCCTCAGATAAAAATGAACACCCTCAAAAAGCAGTCAACATTTTTTTTTTTTTGCATCTAATCAGGACCCAATTTGCATAAACATTTCTTTACATACCACCTCCACAAAATCACTTACTGGCATTTGGATGTCTGGGGAGAGAGGAGAATTCAGCCAATTTTTAAAACATGTTCCCTAAGGAAACCACTTGGCCCCTTAGGAAGGGCTCACTGCGCCTAGCAAAAATAATGCCTTTCTGTCGCGGAACGTCAGGTTTGTAAGCCCCTCTCGCACCTTCCTGTTTGAGCCTCACCACACCCCTACGAGCTTGGAAATGAAGATAGTTTCTTATCTTCATATGGGAGAAAAACCAAATTAAGATACTTTCTTATCTTTGCAATGGAGAGAAACCCAAGGTTAGAAGTAGTCTCCCAGGCTGTGGCGGGGCTGGGATTAGCCTCACTGTCCTCCGGAGCAGGCTAGGTCTGCCTCCAGAGCCTTTGCTCGGGCAGTGAGTATTATTAGCCCATCCAGTAGCTTCCCCATGGCCTGATGCTTCTCCTACCCCTGAGCACGGAGATGGACAGCAGTTTAGAGTTCTGCAACAGAACAAACAACTTGGAAAGGGGCCGCAGGAACTACACTCAGCCCAGCTGAGATTTACACTTTTGCAAAATTGAACCAGTCAAGCGGGCCAAGCAAAAGGTTAAGCTCATAGAAACGAAGTCCGTGTTGAGCTCTTGTGTGCAAGAGAAAGGGAAAGAAATGCTATTCAGGAAAGGAGTGTCAGGGAGAGCATGAGCGAGGCGTGAATGAGCATCCAGAGAAAGGCGACCCCTGCTCTTTGGAAACTCCCCAGCTCTTGGCATCTGAGGGAACAGGGACCCAGGCGGGGGTGCCTCTGAAAGGAAGCTGGCGGTCCATGAGGTATCACATGCAGCCATTGTCATGCATGGCACTCCACGCTTGCTGAGGGCCTTGGGCGCTATCCAGTATTGGGGTGCACGGTGTCACAGGGCAGGGTGCGCTCTTCACTGCTGGGCCCTGGCTGCTCCCGCTCCGCGGCCTGCGGATGGGGCTGGCGGAGGGACTGATGCTGCTTCTCTGTGAGAGGCGGCAAGCACCGCAGAAGGGAGGAAGGGAGTAGGCTGGAGGTTCCCAGACTGGGCTCCTGAGGAGCTCAGGTTTCCCTGGAGAAACAAAGGAGAATCCATGAAAGGATTCAGCCAAAGCAACCCTGCTCCCTGACTTTGTGTATCATTTTCAGCTTTAAAAAAAATAAGCGAGGGAATGCGAAGAGGGCATCATTGGTGAGAGATAAAAGCTTGCACACCGCCACCTAGATACTTACTAGCGCCCTGTCCAGCCCTGAGCTTCTGAGATTCTCCCCTCTCTAGGAAAAATGGGTCTGCTCCATTCTCCAACCCAGTGATTTCCTTAAGTGGGATAAACATGGCAGCAGGGATTTTTTTTTACATGATACTGAGAAAGCATCATTTTGATAGTTTTGTATTTATTTCAAAGTATTATATTTATAGCAGCTCATGGTTTTACATTTATGATAACGATGTAAAATAATCTTTTTAAATCAATGTAGTTACACCTTTAAAAAGTGAGTTGCTTTCATCAGCGAACAATTATTAAGTAGTCATACGTGTTGGACATGGCAATGGCAAAAGCCATGATGTCGGAGTCACAGCAGTTCGGGACTTGCCCCGATGACCCAGTCGGTGGGGTCGGCCAAGCACTGGAGTGGCTGGGTGGAGCCAGCGCAGCGCCCACACCCAGCAAGTCTCAGAACAAGTCACTGGAGGCTGTGGCGACTGCCTGAGGATTTACAGCTGGCCGTGGCGGGCCCCAGCCCAGGAACACAGCAGGCTACAGACGCGAGTTACAAGAGGAGATGGTGAAGTTAAAGGTGCTGCCACAACAGGTGAGGTGGGGGAGGACCCACGGAGGGAAGGAGGGATAGATCACCCTTTACAGGCTGCGTCCAGCGGACCCTCTGCCCTCTAGCCCGGCTGGCCTGTGCATCCTGCAGTCCTGCTGCTGACTTTCGGCCCCGCAGTTTTATGTTTCCCTGCCTAAAATGACCTCTGCTCTTCTCTCTGTATTTCAGAGCTCAGGCTCCGCCTTCTCCATGAAATCTTCCCTGATCACTCCAACAGCACAAATTTTCTTGTTCTTCCCTTTAACGTTTTCCGTGCATTACCCCATACTGGTCTACCCTGCTTTTCCTGTCGCGGGAAATGCACCCCATCCACGAAGTGTAAGCTGATTTGGCCTCAAATAACATGAGATCACAGAGTGAGAAAGTCAGTCCCTTCGCGCTGCTCCTTCAGTGCAGCTGATTAAATCAAGAAGAAAGTCTCGGTTTGGCACCGACGTGTCTTTAGCACCTACAGCACTTGCTCATCTCCCCTCTCAACAAAGAGCGAGTTCTGGATAAGAACCTTCATCACGCAGCAGCACCCACTGAGATTTTAATAACGTTATTTTGTTTTTATTATATATATTTTTAATTAAAGCACATTATTCTGGCTTTTCATTTGAAACAGTGGTCTTTAAATCAATGCATTTAAATAAAACTCTAGTCAACTGGAAAAAACATTAGGCAGGAGCGCGGAGCAGTGCAGTTCTATGAAAGACGCTGCTGTGCGGGCCCCGCGGGTCCTGGGAGCGTGGCTGTGAACGACCGCAGCTCGGCAGACACTGGTCGAACTTGTCTGCGGGGACGATCAATCCGTCCGCTCCACGGGGCAGAGACGCGCCCGGAGGCCGGGAGCTGAGCTCCAGCCTCTCCCGGCTTCCGAGCCCGTCCTTCCCCAGCTGGATCCGAGACCGCAGAACAGCACCGGCAAACAGCAAATAACAAAAAACAAGCGAGAAGCAAAAACAACAAATAGCAGCAGCAAAAAAGAAAAGAAAAACACACAATTAACAGAAAAACAAAACAAGTTTACCAGAAGGACGCTGAGAAACTGAGGACTCTAAAGGGGAAGTTGGAACCGGGGGCGGCCCCCGAGGACCGAGCAGCAGCAGCACAGGGGTGTCCTGGTAGGGCGCGCCCGGCTCCGCCACGGAAGGGTCCCCCCAGACTGTCCCTCTGCACGTCCCTCTCTCAGGGTTCGAAGTCCGGCGGGAGTGTCCGGCCCAGCCGGGTCACAGGCCAGTGCGCCGCACCGGGGAGGGGCCCGCGGCGTCCACAGCCGTGGGGACCCTGCCTCCTCCGCCGTCCACCCTCAGCGGCTCCCACCAGCGCGGGAGGGTCGGGGAGATGCCGAGCAGCCCAACCGCGACGAAGGTTCGCGCGCACATGTGCACACACGCACGCACACGCACACGCACGCGCACACACGCACGCACACACGCACGCACACGCACACACGCACGCGCACACACGCACGCACACACGCACGCACACGCGCACGCACACCCACGCGCACGCACACGCTCGGCGTGGCGTCCCAGGCCCACCTCCCAAGGACCTCCCTCTCCCAGCCCCCACTCTCCTGCAGGCACAGTCGCTCTCTCGCCTCCACAGCCTTCTCCTCTAGCCTAAGCCCCATCGGAACCTCTCCCATTCTCGAGTCCTCCTCACCCGCCCCTGAGAGGGGGAGTGGGCTCCTCGCCGCTCCTCCGCTGCAATCCGGCTTCTCACTGCCCTCCCCGGGCGCTTCCCTGAAACCGCACTTTCCCAGCAACGGGCTTCCCGTTATTCAGTCCAATCAGCACTTTCCGGTCTCGCTGCCTCTCAGACCCTGACCGCTCCCTGCTTTTCCGAAACACTTCCTCCGTGGCTCTGAGACCCCTCTCATCCAGTTTCTTGTTCAGCAGAATGTGTGCGGGTCCTCACTGCACCCAGAGCAGGTGACACCTGTGGCCAGATGCAAACATCAGCGGGACGGAGCAGGAACAGCCTAACGGGAAGTCAAGTGGACAGGCCCGATACCGATGTGGGGGACTGGATTGTTCTCCCCAGTTCTTCACTCCCTCCCCGCAATGAAACCACACGCCCAGCACCGTCTCAGGAGCACGCACCGCGCAGTGTGCCCCCCTGCGCCTCTGACCTGGGGCCGACCGTGTGAGCGGCCGTGACAAGGCAGAGGCCCTAGCTGTGCTGACGGCCGGGCTTGGCCTCGCACTTCCGCCACCTGTGGTGGTAGGAGCATGCCCTAGGGTGAGGGACACGAGCATGCCCTGGGGTGAGGGACACGAGGAACAGACCTCGGCAGCTGCAGCCCGCAGCAGAGCTGCCCCAGCTGATGCACCACCCGTGAGCAAGACGAATGCCATGCGTGCCGTTGTGAGCCACTGAGATCTGGCAGTGTGTGACACGGCACTGTGGCCAAACCCGGCTTTCCGTGTGGGGGAGCGCAGAGCGTGGGACCTGGCTTTCCCGTGGTTGATCTGCGAAGGAAGCGTTGATAGCTAGGCTCAGTCACAAAGGACACGTAGGAGTCGGCCGAGAAAGGGGGGACTGGGGGCCGGGGCATGGGGGTCCGAGGGAAGAAGGGAATGCGCTGCGAGGAGAGGGGAGGCAAGGAGCTTGGGACATCGCCGTCGTTCCCTCTGACGGGAGCACGGGCTGCAGCTTCTTGTCCCCCAGCTTCTCCTGTGGCTGCCCTGTCGTCTTTGTGCTGACTCCTCCCATCCAGAGCTCCAACTCGCTTCTCTCAGGCTCCAGGATCTCTTTCCAACCCATCTCAGTGGGACTCGCAACGTTGACTTGGCCAGTGTTGCACCTCAGACCTGCTCGCATGTGCTCCCGATCCCACCAACAGCCCCCGTGCCCTGCCCTGCCGGTGTCCAGGACAGCTTTGTCCTCGTCTTAGAGTTACTTACCTCTCCCGCCAGCCTCTCCTCCCGTGGGTTCTGTCTAGTCCACCTCTTTGTCTCCCAAATTTTGCTCCCAACTCTCCACCCCTCCTTCCACTGCAAATAGCCTTAGTGTTAGTGGACATCTAGAGCTTATCCCTGATTTTAGTGAAATCCTCTGACATGTCATCATGAGGTAGGATGCGTGTTAGAGACTTCGCACGTATACACTTCATCCAGGTGATCTGCCTTCTGTTCCTAGCTTAATGAGGTTTTTTTTTTTAATAAAGAATGGGCGGTAATTTTGTAAATTGGTTTTTTCCTGAATTGATTGAAATGATCACATAGTGTTTATTATTTAATTAGTTAATTAAATAGATATCCTGAAGAATTCATAAACCATATTTGGTCATGATACAGTATTCCTTTAGTTAAATGTTTAATTTCATGGAGGGATGGGTTCTGGTAACATTTTTATGTTAATTTAGCCCAGACAACAGTTCCAACTCAGACTTTCTGCATCCATGTTTAGGAGAGATATCTTTCTTTCTTTGCAATATGATGTAGTAATATATGAAATATTTTTAGTAATATTATGATAAACTCATATAATAGGCTAGAACCTTTTAATCATTTTCTATAGTCCTGTAAGTGAATATGTATATATAGACACATAGTTTAGAATGTGGCAATTATCCATCCCTTAATGGTTTAATAGAACTCATTTATTAAATTAGCTGGACTTAGCCAAGGGGCCTCACACCTGTAATCCCAAACTTGGGAAGCCAAGGCGGGAAGATCACTTGAGACCAGGAGTTTGTGACCAGCCTGGGCAACATAGTGAAACCCCATCTCAATAAAACAATTAAAAGATTAGCCAAGTGTTGTGGCACATGCCTGTAGTCCTAGCTACTGGGGAAGCTGAGGTGGGAGGATCGCTGTAGCCCAGGAGTTCAAGGTTACAGTGAGCTATGATGATGCCACTGCACTCCAGCCTGGGTGACAAAGCAAAACCCTATCTCTTAAAAAAAAATAAATAAAAGTAAAAAACAAATAAATAAAAATAAAAATGTAAGCTTCTCACATCACCATATCAAAAGTTTCTTAGTTTCAGGGTGTGAGGGAATGTAGGCACCTCCAACCCTCACCTCAAGGCCGTACTCAATGTCCACGTGGCTTCAGGGGTTTTCATTTGGTGACAACAAACAGCCAAATGGCTAAAAGACACAGCTTTCAAGGGACTCCTGGGGTCAGAAAGAAGGGCACTTCTTCCATTTAACACCCAGTTCAGACTCTTTGCAGGTATGAATAGTCGAGAGACCCAACCCTGGACTTATCTCAGATGGGGAGGAGGAAAGGTCAGTGTTCCTCTTGCTCAAAAATAGCTTCTCCATAATTCTACCAATTAGTTTCACTGGGTCTAAAAGTTCTACTTTTACAAGTGAATATCACATAGGAAAGGAATCTAAAAAGAATTCATCCACATTTAACACTGGTTTTCCCTAGGGGGTGGGATTATGGGTGATTTTGGTTTTATACTTTTTTGTTTGTCTATATTTTCCAGTCTCTCTATAATGAACAATTAAAGAGTTCATTTTAATTTTAAAAAAACCTGCCCTGGTAGGATTAAATAAAGTAAGTTATATTTGGTGGGAATCACTTAAAATTAAAAATGGAAGGCCGGGCGCGGTGGCTCACGCCTGTAATCCTAGCACTCTGGGAGGCCGAGGCGAGTGGATCCGAGCTCAGGAGTTCGAGACCAGCCTGAGCAAGAGCGAGACCCCGTCTCTACCAAAAATAGAAAGAAATTAATTGGACAGCTAAAAATATATAGAAAAAATTAGCTGGGCATGGCGGCGCATACCTGTAGTCCCAGCTACTCAGGAGGCTGAGGCAGGAGGATCGCTTGAGCCCAGGAGTTTGAGGTTGCTGTGAGCTAGGCTGACGCCACGGCACTCTAACCCGGGCAACAGAGCAAGACTCTGTCTCAAAAAAAAAAAAAAAAAAAATTAAAAATGGAAGAAAGTAAACCCTAATGAAATATCACTCCATACTCATAGGATGGCTATCATTTGAAGAAAAAAGTGTAAATAAGTGTCAACAAGGATAAGAACATGGAGAAACCGGAACCCTCCTACACTGCTGGTGGGAATGCAAAATAGTGCAGCCACATTGGAAAACAGTCTGAGAGTTCCTCAAATAGTTAGGCATAAAGTTGGCATTATGACCCACAACAGTTCTAATCCTAAGTGTCTACCCAAGAGAAATGAAAACATATAGCCACACAAAAATTCTTACACAAATATTCACAGCAGCATTATTCATAATAGCCAAAAAGTGGAAACAACTCAAATGTCCTACAATGGATAAATGAATAAATAAAGTGTAAGACATCCATACAATGGAATATTATTTGACTATAAAAAGAAATGAAATACTGACCCATGCTACAGCCAGGACAAACCTTGGCGACATTATGCTACGTGAAAGAGGCAGTCACAAATGACCACAAATTGTATGATTCCATGTATATGAAATGTCTAGAACAGGCAAATCTATAACATAAGGACAGAAAGTAGATCAGTGGCTGCCCCGGTCTGGGAGAGTGGAGGAATGAGGGGGAGTGGTAACTAAAGAGTAGAGGGTTTCTTTAAGGGATGATGAAAATGTCCCCAAATTGACTATGGATATGCTTGCACATATTTGTGACTATATTAAAACTACTGAATTGTACACTTCGATGGGTAAATATTGTGGTATGTGAATTATATCTCAATAAAGCTGTTACCCCCAAAATGGAAGGAAGCGATGTGAATAGGATGGGACTTCTGACCAGTCTGAGGAGGGCGCTGCTTTGGGGTCAGCACGTGTGGGAGGAGAGGAAGAGGATGGCAAAGTGAGACTGCAGGGTGCCAAAGACAGGGTGTGATATGCAACCAGATGATCCCCTGCACCCCTTGGAAAAGCCATCCCCAGGCTTTGGCACAGGCCTGGGTTTCCTCTCACACACACCCCCGCGTTGCACAGTTAAAGAATCAATAACCCAGATGATTCCCCGTAGCTCACCTCGTACACTAGGAAAATGTCGGAATGAGAAAGGCAGAGCCAGTAATCAGAAACTGATTCCATCAAAATCACAGAACTAAGGCTACTTTAGCAGTGATTTTTCCAAACTTGGCTGTTCATCCGACTCACCGAGGTAGTCTGTCTGCCTGTTTCTTAATATAGACTGCTGGGCCCCACACCCAGAGATTCTGAGTCTGTCGGTCTGAAAGAGGCCCAGGAATCCTGTACTTTCTAAATTTCCCCTCCATGTTTCTGACCATAAACCAGGTATAGGAATTTCTGGACTGTTTGACAACTCATTTTAAAATGTTTTTGAAGAAAATAAGAAAAAATATTTTTGAATTTAAAAAAAAAATTTTTCACTTTCATGCCAAGAAATCCTATAAAGAAGGTATATTATTATTTCATTTATAGAGAGGAAAAGGCAGGTACAGAGACATTTGGCCATTTGCACAGGGCCCCAAAGCTAGTAAGCAGCAGGGTTAGATTTTGAGCTTGGGTAATCCAACACATCCACCCCAGAAGCAGTCTCCCTTTGTTTTTTAACTCCTCAAACAGATATCAGATGCAAAGTTTAAAATGAATAGCGGAAACTTCTTAATAATATGTTTTTTACGATCCCTGGTATTAGCTACAAAATACATTTTTTAAAGGATAAAAATATTCATGTCTCCACAGCCTACCAATTCTCAGTTTTAGTTAGGTGTTCCTCTCAATTCTTTTAAATTGTTTCTAAACTGCTACTTAAACATCACAGAATTTAAAAGCTGAAGGGGTCTTGATATTGCCGACTTCAGCTCCCTCATCGTAGACAAGAAGAAATGTCACCCACAGAGATGAAGTATTTTGTTCCAGGATTAGAACCCAAGTAGGTGTGCTCACAATCCATCCAGTCCTCTCTCTGCTACACCATATGACATTCTGCAAGAATAGCCTATACTGGAGGTCTTCAGTTGCAGAAAAACCAATCTCTGCAGATATGAAAGAATAGCATTTAAGCTATGACTCAAACCCTGGAATTTTAGGCCCATGCTAACAAGAAGGCACCTGTAAGTCACAAGACCAGAATCTATAATGCACTGGTTACCTAGCCCCATAAACCATAGTGAGCAAACAAAAAACAATGCAGGAGGATACAACTTGCATAGGAGCCTTCTGAGAAAGGCGTAAGGTCCATGCCTGACGCTCACTGTTAATTACGGAGAAGGTGGTTGGAGGACATCACTATAGCTGCTATTGTCCTTGCAAAGATTTAACCACACTCATTTTCCAAGCTGATGTTAACTTGCGCACAGCCTTTCCAACACAGCAAGGAGCTTTCCTCCCCAGATAAATGAAATACTGGGTTTTGGATTTTCAAGGTTTGTCACAGGCAAACAGTACTGTAGTGCAAAAGAGTGAAGTCTGTGTGCTAGTTCCACCGCTTATTCACTGCAAGAACTTGGTCAAATCAGTTAACTGCTCTCGTTTCAGTAAACTGATTCTTGTTTACACCCCTGAAAAATGGAAGAAAAAGTGTTCACATCTGCTAAAAATATATATAACTTTGCTTCATTCTATACTCTATGCATTTAATTTGTTATTATTACTATATTTTTAGGGTTGGAGGAGGGTGGTAGATATCGCCCAAAAATGTCCACTGGAAAATAACAATATCTAATTTATTGAACACTTACCAAGAGCTTTGCCAAGTTCTTTAAATTTACTCCTCCCTGAAATCCTATAAATAAAGTATATTATCATTTCATTTATAGGGAGGAAAAGGCAGGTACAGAGACATTTGGCCATTTGCGCAGGGCCCCAAAGCTAGTAAGCAGCAGAGTTAGATTTTGAACTTGGGTAATCCAACACATACACCCCAGAAGCAGTCTTCCTTTGTTTTTTATCTCCTGGAATAGATATCAGATGCAAAGTTTAAAAAGAATAGTGGAACTCTTTATGTTTGGGCTTTTGGGGGAGGGTGGCAGGAACTCTTTTTACTGCAGTTTTAAATAGCTGTGTGAATCACTGCAAGATGCTGTGTTCCCAGATTCTCTTGATCCTCTCTCCCATAATGTATCTGACTCTTTCCAGAAAGCCTGTGCCCACCTCTGGCTGCCTGGCTCAGCATTGTCTCATGTGCCTCAATGTTGCACTTTCATCAAATTGGCAATGGCTTCTCCAGATCTGCTTGATGGGAAGGAAGGGCTGCTTGTGCCTAAAATAATCAGAAAGAACAAGCAGCTTGTCTCTAGAATGATACCTTATGTGGTCCCTGCAAATTAGCTACAAAGTGTAGAATTTTTGCAAGAGGAAACATGTCCATGTTTTTCAATCTACAGAAATATCTTCTGAGACAAGCATTTTCCCATCCAAGGAGAGAAGCTCAAAGGGAAGAGTCAGCTTTCACTAAATCTAAGTGAGAATCGGCATCAGAGGTCGCAACGGAAACATGCTAGCCACAGCCGTGCACCATGTGTCACCTCCAGGGAGAGGGGGACAAAGGGTATTTATAATTTGGCTCTAGAGGGCCTTCCAGTCACCCTATTCAGAAAGACTCTCTCAAGGGAAAGCCCCCAAAGTAGGATAAGCTATTGGAGATCTAGAAGCCCATTCCTTGTTTAACAAGGGCAAGCACACCCCAAAGCCTCCAGCTGTCTCACAATTCTCCTGATCGCAAAGCTTTTTTAACCCTTGCCTCCTCACAGTGGACGGTGGCTTGCTGGAAGATCAAACTCCTCAGCAAGGCCTCTGAGGTCTTTATGAGCCAGCCCCACTCACCAATCTCTCGCCTCTCCCCCCTCCAGCCCTGCACGGCAGCACGACGAAGCAACTGTCTGTACCAATCACTGTCGTGTCCTCACAGGCCGGGCATAGATGGCAACGCAGTGATCCGTGAACACTTGCATCTCCCTAAATGAACACGTTCTTTTTCATCTCCGGGTCTTGGTTTAAGCTACTCTCTCTGATTAAATTGTCTCTGCCATTTGGCTAGCTTCCTATCCTTCTACAAGAATCCGCTTCAGAGTTCTCTTCACTTGGGAAGTCTGCTCTGACCCTCTCCCTGAGCTGTGTTAGGAACACGATTTAGCAAAAAGATCCCGGGTGTGGGGGAAAAGAAATGGGACTTGGTTTTGCTTTAGCAAGCACATTCAAGTTTGCATTCCACATGAGTGTTGTACCTTTTAAAGAAATCGCTTAGTCAATTTTAAGAAATCAGCTGGGTTTATGGTGTTAGTAACCCTCTTGGGAGCCTCAGAAATGTGTAAAATTTCCCAGAACATTCTACCGCTAAAGGTGGCATCACTTTTCCTGTCGCCCAGAATTCTGACTGAATCAAAAAAATCAGGGCTGGAAGATAACGTGCAGATCATCTCAACCCTTCATTGTACAGAGGTGAAACTGAGGTCCAAGGAAAGTCAAGATCATCCCAGAGATCAAACAGGAAGTTGGTGGCAGAGTTCAGCTGAGACCTCGGCTCTCCTGTAAACTCACTCAAGACTTGAATCCTTTCATCTCACACACAGAAGAAAAGTAAAGGAAATTCTACCCAATACCTGCTTTGACTTGAATTCTATGTTTTGTTTAGGTTTTTGTTTTGCAAGCTAAAGAATAATATTATGCTGAAATTTTAAAGAAAAGGTGGAATGTTGTAAGAGCTTCAAATGGTTTTGTCATAAGATATAGTGTATCGAGACATGGGCCATCCCCCGTTAACAAAGGCTAATCTCCAAGTTCCAAGGGAACTAGTCCCTAAACATCACTCGTGGGCATATCATTGTATCAATTCTTTTCATAGCTGAATACAACCTTTACTATTATTATTTACTTGTTTCTTTCCTTTGACTCACTTTTCCTTAACTCACTTTTTAAAACCGTAAATATCTACTTTAACCTCAGCCTAAGTGAAATAAGTAAATAATAATCCAAGGAGTCACGAGTTTGGTATGTTATTATACACCTTCCCTAGCACATTTAAGAGGAATATATAACTATCTTTTTACATGTTTGTATACCACGTAACATCATTCTGCGTACTACTATTAGCATGCATATAACATTACAGGGAACTGTGCTTTTACTCTGGAGCACAGGTGATTCCCTCCAAAGCAAAACTATTTACTGATATTCTCCCTGGTTTCCATTCGGTTTTCTGCGTACACCTATTTTATCTGAAATGCCAATCAGTAGTAGCACGTGAAGATCCCAAACTGAAGCTTATCTTTACACTAATAGCTTTTCTTATCAACCACTAGATCACTAGGCCTTCCACACATATGATCTGTCACTTTGTTTAAAATAATCCTTTACCCTAATGTTCTTCACTGACTATTAATAAATTACGAACAAACAGCAAAAATAATTACCCTTTCACCTAGGAAAACACTGGTGACTACGTCTTAATGGTCTACCAGTGACAGCCAGCTTCACCCAGCATAATGGATGCAAATGTGTAACAGGATATGCGTAGGTTATTTTCACACAAGCTGTCACTTGTCACACAAATTACATGGACTTCTATTAGCTGCTTAATTCACAGATTTAAAGAAACAAATTCCACTCACAATACCCGCATCCTTCCACATCTTGTGGGGAAGGCAGAACCAACCTACGAAACCATCCCAAAGAATAAAGGCCCCAGGCACAACACATTTTCTGTAGGTATGAAAATTTTCTTTTGAGTGGTGACAATAATGTTGGTCAAAGCCTTTCAAGGACTCAAAAGTCTTCAGAGGAAGAGAAGGAGACCCGAGATTATGAGAGAAGCCCAGATCTGGACACCATATCAGAGCAAGGAACTCAGCAAGTCGGCTGAGCGGTTTCTGGGGCTGCCAGGCGTGGGCAAGGTGGGCTGGCGGGGTCCTGCTGGCGCCACACAAAGGCGATGCTAAGGTCGGCTGCTTTACATCATCCATCTAGACTGGACAGAGCGGAGCCTTCCACATGCATTCCTCAGGAGCAGTGACTGGGGACCAAAGGCTAAGGGTCCTGTGCTGCCGGGGGCCCTGGGGCCTGAGGCTGCAGCTGTTTGGCCAACTTCGGCCCAGGGTTCTGTTTCCAGTTGTGGAAACTAGCAGATGTTTTTGCAAACTGACCTGGTTTTATTCACAGCTCTTACATCTTAGAGTTGGCATATTTTAAGTTTCCCTTTCTTATAATAATAATAATAATAATAATAACAACAATAGCTGACATCGATCTAGTACTCCGCATGTACCAGGCACTGTTCTAAGCAGTTTCCATATAGTAACACATGTACATACAGAATCATAGAAAATTTGATCTGGAAGGAATCTTAGCTACTGAGGTGGAAAGGGCCCCGGACTTACATCAGGAGGAATGAGCACTTTGCCACCTGTTAACTGTGAGACCTTGAGCGAGTCCTGCTCTCTCTCGACCTCAGTTTTCTTGTCTGTTAAGGCAAGATGAGAGACGACGAATAGTTTTCTCTATGAATGCCAACTGTGAGCCACCTGAGCTGTCTCTGGCACTGTGCTGAGTAGGATTCTGAGCCGCTGGGGGAAAGTGCCACAATCGATTAGCAATGTCTGCCACAACGGGCCGGAGCAGGGTGGGCATGTCACCTATTTGCCATCTTTTGATGAAGCCTTTCCTAAGGTCCCTTCCTGCTCAGATTATTCGAATTCATGGTTCTAGCCCAACTGTTTGGCTAAGCGTAGTGTCTTTATAAAGAGAAAGAGAGAGAATAAGAATTGTCTCTGGAACTTCAGAGACTTTGTTTCTGTCATTCGGTATGTGGCCTTTAACAAGCAATCTCCGTAAGTCTCAGTTTCTTTATCTACAAAAATAAGGATAACAATATTTAACCTCCATAATCATCTTAAGGATTAAATAAGTATATAAAATATCAAGTATAATAGAGCATCTGGCACACGGTTGGTTTTCAGGTCACTAGAAGCTACTGTTGGCATCATCACCATCACCATCCCTAGTCTGTCAACTTCAAGTTGGATTAACATTTTCTGACCCATGATTTGTAACTTATAGAGCATATGCTTACAATGAAAACTGATTAAATGAGTTTTTCTTGAGGAATAAACTTGAGCTCCTTTTCAAGGAAATGTCATTTAAATTTTTATTATAGAAAATTCCCCAAACATACAAAAATGTAGAATATTATAAGGATCTCCCATGGACCCATGACCAAGCTTCAAGAATTATCAATTCATGGCTAGTCTTATTTCATCTATATCCCCACCCACTGATCCCTCTTTCAGCCAACCTGTATTTTTTTTATAGGCTATGATTTCTAATATCATATAATTTCATCTGTAAATATATTAGTATTTATCTATATGACAGAAACACTCAGGGCTTTTTTTTTTTGTAATTTTTAAAGCATTTGTTTTAATAGAATGAAATGGAAACAGCAAGGCATGATGAGAAAATTCTTTCCTCACATCCCTAAATAATATTCCAGAAAAGTCACTAACAAGTGTATGTATTAAGAAAATAATAATAATAAGGGACTGGCTCAGAAGGCCACGTGGGGACCACGGTATGCATGATTTATTATAGCTACACAAAGTGAGTTATTTCATTCTTTGAGATATTTATGACACTGCTAAAACACTGAATACATCAACATCAGAATTAATCATGAATAATATTTAATTAGTGCTTGACAAGGATCAATTTGGCAACTCTTTTTGTTCTTTCTCCTTCCCCCAATAGAAAAATAGTCATAAACTAAAGTGTTTTATTTTTTCCATCTGCTTCTGGTAAAGCGCATCCCTGAATTGCTAACTTAGTTGAGATCTCCTGAACTTTCATATACCCAGGTAATTAGACTCAGATGCTGTCCGGACTGCGATTATAAATCAAGTCTGTGTATGTAAGCAGAAAACAGACTGCTCACACCAAGAGCGGGTGTCGCTATTTCTCACGGACCTGCCGGTGGAGCAAACAGGCCCTGAAGTCTGAGCAGAGCGGAAAGAAGTTTTCACATTGCTCCCATGCCATGGAACCCCTTCTCACCTCTCCAACCCCCAGAAAGCACTCATTATAAGCTTAATTCTTTATTTACGAAAGAAAAAAGTCCTTTGGGCACTTAAGCAAAAATTCTGCCCAGAGGTACGCTAGGTATGACCCAGCAGACTAAAACACAGGGTACAAGTCAGGAGATTAAGACACAGAAGGTACACTGTGATGGCATCTTTCCAACCAAACTGTTAACATCCAAAGCACTTGGTGTCCCAAAGAACTTATGTGGCATTGTGTACCACTTCTCAATCAGGATGTCTTGTTCTACAGGGGAATGATTAGGAGAACTTTTAGTTCATTGTTTTGTAACAATATATGCATTCATTTTATTTTAACAGATCAGCAATATTTGTTTTGGTTAACTTAATATTTTAAGTTGTTGGCCGGGTGAGGTGGCTCACGCCTGTAATTCCAGCACTCTGGGAGGCCAAGGTGGGAGGATCGCTTGAGCCCAGGAGTTCAACACCAGCCTGGGCAACATAGCAAGACTATGTCTCTACAAAAAATTTAAAAATTAACTGGGCATGGTGGCATACCTGTAGTCCTAGTTACTGGGGAGGCTGAGGTGGGAGGAGGTAGGTTGAGCCCAGGAGATTGAAGTTACAGGGAGCTATTGCACTCCAGCCTCGGCGACAGAGTGAGACCCTGTCTCTAAATAAATAAATAAATAAATAAATAAATAAATAAATAAATAAATAAATAAATTGTGGAGCCAAAGGCTTTTTTGAAGATGTCTTAAAGGACGTGTTAAATTATTGTTTTTAACTTAAAGGGAGGGTATCAATCTAAGGGATCTCCTTTTCCTTACGTCTGACTCATGTCAAGTAAAACTAGGGTTGAAATGTCTATTGGAGCCAGTTACTGTCACCTTAGGAAGCCTGGGGAATGGGGAAGCAGGTAACACATTTGTTAAGGTGTTCTATGTGCCAAGCATGGTACATCCTATACCTGCTATAAGCCTCACAACAACCTGGAGGTGGAGCTCAGGTGGTTACATGGGGTTTCCAGAGTCACTGAACTCATACAAGTGAGTTAAGGGTGCAAACTCAGGCCTTTCTGATCCCATAGTCCAAGTTTGCCCCATAAAAGCTGATCCCCTATAATGAATCTTCCATCCTCACAATTATCATAACTAATATTCATTGAGCATTATATTATGTGTTAAGAACTTTATATGCATCACCTCATTTAATCATCACCCTATGTTGTTCTTGTTTTCATTTTGTAGATAAAAAAAATCAAGGGTTAAAAAGGATAAGCAACTTGCTCCTGTCACACAGGGAAGTCATCTGACTGCAGGGACCTTCTTAGTCATTCTGCTACACCTACCCACGAAGCAAATTCGGCCACATCTTCACGATTTCTTGAGGTAGGATTCTCTGAAGTTATGAGTTCCCATAAATTTGTAAATCCTGCTGACTGCCTGGGCAAGTGCTGGATGAATTTTGCTCCATGTAAGGGCACAAATAATCAGAATTCTAAGCCCTCCAACAGAGAATATTCAACACACAACAGAGCTCATAAGAACACAAGAAAACAATGGGTACAAACTATAGCTGAATGATTTTTTACAAAGGAAAGAACGGTACGACAGGAAGCGACTAAGCTAAGCTCTTAGAAGATATGACTGAAATAAAAATTCTATCTGTTTTTACCCTTCCTGTGCCACATGCTGAATTTCCCTCCTTCCTGGCTTTGGGAGATGAGGTCAGTAGATCTCGTTTCTGCATCAATGACTTTTCCACATGCAACCTGATAGCTTCTGGAAACAAACCAAAAAGTACCAGATCATTAGTGTATGTTATTTTAATTAAAGTGGGGTCCTGCGTGGAGGCGGAGGGGCAGTAAGCCTGCTAGCAGCCAACCGAAGTTCCAGGTGAGAATCTACCCACTGTGGTCTCCCAATCCCGTCTTCCTGTTCTGCCTCCAAATCACAGCCCCTGACTGGGCCCAATTCTGCTTTGAACCCGCATCAAACTGGGTCAGCCCACCTAGAACCTCCCATGTGACCCTTTCCAAATATGCTTTGAGAAGTGAAAAGTTAATGCTTTAAAGCAGTAATCACTGCAAAAGCTAACAGAGAGGCTCAAAATGTAATAGGGCTTTAAAAAAGAAAAAGAACAAAAGTCTAGACTGCCAAAAAAAATTAATCGGCATTGTTGTAAAATTGTATTGCACGGCGAGAATACAAATATTATTCATGTTAAGGAAAGGGTTGACCTAAGATGTGATTTATAGGCACTTCAAATGCAGTACAGGAAGTAAACGGAAAAATTAGGGTGCGAGGTCACGGAGTAGGCAAGAGTCAACTTAAGGGTAAAGTTAAAAACTTTAAGAAGGGAGCACACGGTTCAGCCTGCCATATTAAATTAAGATGTGTCCTCACTTTGAAGAAATGGAAGAAGTCAAATATTAAGGTGGGTATGTTAGTAAAGGCATTTTCTTATCAACATGCAAGAAAATAGGAATAATTGTTATAGGGATGAGAAATGCCAAAGGGATGTTTCATAAAGAAAACAGAGAGCAGATGTGATACAATCCGTGAATCAACTGTGTTATCAGTCAGTAATGTGAACAAACGACAGTTATAAGTGAAAGGGCTTTAGAGACACTGTCCTGAGCAAGAACAAGGAATCCAAACTGAATTTTGTTTCTGGGGATGTGTTGCTTCATCTTTTTATTAAAATAGTCTCAATTGGTTTGGACAGTTCCCAAGCTTATCGATGGGCAGGAAGAAGAAGAGATTGAAGCAGAAAGCAAAGTTCAATTGTGGAGATAAGGGACCCTCTCTCAAGTCATCCTGTTCTCTGCTGTGTTTAAATCCAGTTTGCATTAAAAGCTGTCTTTGTATCCCCTCCCCGCCACCCCAGCTAATGTGAATGTTTCCCAAAGAACCACTAGAGGGCAGAGTTTTGTGGTGTTTTGAAATTAATCAT
Source organism: Avahi laniger (assembly GCA_963575035.1). Lineage (NCBI taxonomy): Eukaryota > Metazoa > Chordata > Mammalia > Primates > Indriidae > Avahi > Avahi laniger. The sequence goes on along the minus strand of CAUYSK010032952.1, from coordinate 49,936 downwards.
TGCTAAGTCAGCCCAGCTTCCAAAGGCTGTGACTGTGTCCCCCATGCCAAAGTCCACGTAAAGCGAAACAGCCTAGATCTCTGAAGAGCGCTGGAATCCTCTTGGGCAAAAGAAACCAGGGCTGTGGCATCCAGGGCCACAATTACTGCCTGATAAAGGGCAGCCTAGAATGGGGAGCTCTGTCCTGCAAGGGATTGAGAGAAGCCCCAGCAAGCCCCCTGGGGACGGGCTTCCCCCAGGCGGCGTGGCTCAGTCACTCACTGCGCACTCCCATCCTCCCCACCTTCACCCGCCCCGTGTTCATTTTACACTAGTTTCATCAGCATGTAAACATGGTGGGTGAGAAAAGACAGGAAACCCGGAGCATCAACTCTGGGCCTAAGGCATCCATCATGAGCAGCCCACACCAAGAACTCCCACTGCGGTCTTCTGGGCTGTTATCCTGGAGCAACCAGAGCCGAAGTTGGAGGCAGCATCCCAAAGGCTGTCGTGGTGCAGAGAAAATGGGCCAGCAGAAATCTGCATGGGCCACTGGGAATCATACCTGGCTGCCACCTTTGGCTCCCACAAAACTTGATCTCTCTGGCCTCCCAGAGCATTCTCAAGCTGGAAGATTAGGCAGTGTGCTCTTGGGCCCTGGAGTTTTTTCATTGCTCCTGCCCCTGCCTGGGGACCCGAACATAAGGGCTGTCACTGATTACCAGTCATCACCACCCACCCCCGCAGTAAGGGTCCTCAATAACCCAAGTCCTCCTGGTGTGTCTATCACAGAGAAATCTGATCCAAGGGTGTGAGAAGGGGCAATGAATTTTCTCTTTTCTGGCAAATTTGGAGTTAGAGTCCTAGGCGAGGTATACTTAAAAGTTTCATCCAGGCAGCCTCTGATCAACTGCTCTAAGCCTCAATTTCCTAACCTGTTGAAAGGTAAGAATAGAACCCTCCCCTCTCTCACCTGGTAGTATTGCTGTCAAAGTGAATGAGATGATGTGCAAAAATATTAGCACAGGGGCTGGGCTTGGAGGTTCACGCCTGTAATCTTAACAAACTGGCGGGGCCAAGGCCGGAGGATAGCTTGAGCTCAGGAGTTCCAGAGCAGCCTGAGCAAGAGTGAGACCCCATCTCTACGAAAAATAGAAAAATTAGCTGGGCCTAATGGTGCACGCCTGTAGCCCCAGCTACTCGGGAGGCTGAGGCAAGAGGATCACTTGAGCCCAGGAGTTTGAGGTTGCAGTGAGCTATGATGACACCACGGCACTCTACCCAGGGAGACAGAGAAGATTCTGTCTCAAAAAAAAAAAAAATTTAGCATAGGGGCTGGCATGTATAATAATTATTATTGTTTTTGGTATTTTTAATATTAATGTAAAGTTTGGCCAATTCAGGGCCTCTGTCCCTCCTGCTATTCAGCTGTGACCACATGTTCACAATGAAACCCAAGCACGGCATGGCACAGCAGGACAAGCACAGGCGGAGAGACAGGAGCTTACCAGCTGTGTAAGTCACTTGCCTTAAGGAAAGTTACTTAACCTCTCTGGGCCTCAGTTGCTATAACATGAAGGAATTAAGAGTACCTCTAGGACTGGCGTGAATAGTAAAGATAAAATTGAGTGTCTGCATAAGGGCCTAACATAACATATATAATAAGTATTCCCTTTATGAAAGCAGGTACTTGGACATCTTGTTGATTGTCTTAAAGGACAGATACTCCTGAGTAAAGAGCGTGGTGTTTAAGCTAAATTAGGGCTCTGGGATTACCAGTGTATTTCTTTAAGTAATTCGGGTGGGCTCTTTTGCTTTCTAGCCACTACTCACCCAGCCCCCAATACATACACACACACACACAGAAAGAACGAAAATTCTCGGAGCTTTTCATCAGAGTAGAATAAGCCTTGAAATCCGTTCAATCCTGGCTCTGACGTTTTCTACGTCTGTGACCCCAGGCAAATCAGTGGAACTATAGAAAACCTACCTCAGTGGGGAGGTTGTGAAGATCACATGAGAAAATACATGTAGAAAATGACTCAAAAATTCAAAAGTACAATTATCATAATCTTCCTCCTACCACACACACAAAAGCAGCCCCCAATGAAAGGACATAACATAAGGGTGTTTCGTTAAGTGACACAGCCTGGTGAGGGAACTGAAATAAACATTTTTAAAGCTAATATACGTTACCATCATAGTCTAACTGAAATCTGAGTCTAATGCCCAATGACCAGTTTAGGCCAGAGCTCCAAATTACACACCATTTTCCCCTTTGCAGCCTCCGACAGGCATTAGCACAAATCTAGTCTATCCCTGGGGTATTTTGGTTTTATTTTTGTTTAGGCCAAGTTCTCCACTGGGGTCCGCCACGACGGAAGAAGCCCTGGCAGCTCTGTCTATAATGATCACTGGTCGCAGGATCGTTTCTTGGGGCTGAGAAGCTCACCCCACAGAGAGGACATCGGGAGGTTAGGTCACCCGATGGCAGGGAAGGTGGAGGAGTCTACTACCCAGGTTGCTAGAACTGGATAAACAAACCATCAGCACGCAGATCCAATGCCTAAAGCAGAGCAAAGAGGGTCTCCAGAAAGAGCCCTCGGTAGTACTAGGTTTATTTAAAAATTCCTTCCAGGGCCATCCTTATAATAACCCAGGCAGTGGTTTCTGTAAAAGCTGGATTAGATCGTCCCGCCCTGCCTTTTAGAAGTTTCCACAACAGATGGGGGAACACAGCTTTAGAGGAAAGCACGGCTCACATCCGTCTGCGTTCATTATTGGCCCCGTTCTCCGAAATGCTATATGTTATCTGGAGCCTGTTTGTTTTTATCTGTCAGAGTGGTTTATTGTTAGGGAAATATGGTGTCAGCTGTCTCTTCCCCACCATCAAAGCCACTTCATTAAAGTTAATAGTGTTTGACTTGCAGAGATCTCTTACCGAGGTAACCCAAGAAAGCCCCTGCTGGCTGTTATTTTTCCGGCAGTAAAGGCACCAAATGGATGCAATAACTGCATTAATCTTTTAGGAAGAAGAGAGGAAAAAACCCCATTGTATGACTCTATCTAGTAGGTGCTCAGTAAATGCACCTTGAATTCAAGAGGCTAAATAATCCTACCCTCCTGTTTGGGACAGGGTGTGGAACAAAATGACTGGGGTCCTGACCCTGCCACTTCGGGGTCTGTGGCCTGTGGCTGGTCACTTCCCCAGTCTGAACTTCAGTGTACTTATCTCAGAAATAAGGGGGATGGATTATGAGGAAGGCTTTTTTGTCCAAAAGCAATCTCACAATGAAGCTTCATACATAAAAGTAGGCAAAAGCAAACTTATTTCTGGATAAAGTGAGGTGGAACAGAAATCCCACCCCCTCAGCGTCTCTGCCTTCTTCCCTACTCCCACCACCCAAACCCTATTCTTATCCCTCCCCCAGGGGGTCCTGGGCAACCTCTGTGAGCCACCATACCCACCCTGGACTTTCTAGAATAACATTTGAAATCCAGCCTAAAGGAATTATCTCCAAGGTCTTTTCTGCTCAGAGCATGGATTCTATGCTTAAGGAACCTGGAGTCAAACTGAGGACAGTTTCTAATTAGTGTAATAACTTTATGGAAAAGTCTCTGCTCGGTGCCACACAAACATGCAACAGTTAGTGTTTTGCTTTGTTTTCCGTTTCTTTATGTTCTAATCACCACCTTCAACTGTGTGCTGTCACATCTCCATTCCCTCATCAAGTAGAGGGTCTCAGACAAGTTCCCTCACCCCTGGGTCACGGGCGAGGGAACTAGTAATAAGTAACTAACTTATTACTAGTTAGTTCAGCGTATATCAATCTTGACTCAATTTGAGTCTCACCCCCTCCGTCTCCAGCAGGGCAGGCTGTAGCTGGAAGTGTGACTCTTTAGGATGCATCTTCACCCAGTGGGTCACCCTTTTAGGTGGAAGAACCCACAAGAGACTCAAACCCAACAGCCCTGCACCAATGTGCTCCTCACCATGAAACACTGGGGCATCCTTGCTACAGCAGCCAGTGGCCGTGCAGACTGCCCCACGGCGGCCCTCTCTGCACCCTGCCATCCCTTTCCAGCTCTCTTCTCTGCTCCAGGAGGCCAAGGGACAGATCTGCAAGCCCTCTGACCAAGCAGACGTCCAGCGGGGAAACCTAAAGCCAGTTTTCCCTTCTTGCAAGTAAGAAAAAATTTCTCCCCTCACTTAATTTACTGGGGGAATCACCTGCCCCCCTCCCTGCCCCCAGCCAGACCTCATTCCCTTCCTTGGGGAAAGAGGAGAAAATCATGAACCCTGTTCCTCCAAAAGGGTGCAACCCAGAGAACTCCCTCTCTCTTTGCCTTCCCCCATTACCTGTGCAAAAGGCCTGCAGGAAAAAAGAGGCAACTGAGTCAACAACGGGAGGTGGGAGGACCGAGTGGGCTGCCCCATAGAACTAGTGGGCTGCCCCATAGAACGCTGGAGGGTGGGGAAGTAGAGAGGGGAAGGGGAAGAGGCCATAACTGTCATTGGCTTTCTTTAAAATGCTACATTTGTAACTGGGGCTGCAGTTGCCAAATCCAATACAGCAGGAAAAAATCCCACCAAACATCCTGTACACGTGTAATACTAGGATATCTATCAGAACGTATTTATGTTTATACATGTGGCTCAGACTTGGATGGGTACCAGCACAGTGCACCTGTGTAAAACTATAAAGAATCCCAAACCACATGTTTAGTTTTATTTTTTTGGCCCAAGTTTCCGAGAGAGAAAATAAAACTAGAGCAAAGAGAACTAGCCATTCATTCATTCCTTCATTCATTCAGCATTGTCCATGGAGCCTTTCCTTGAACTGGTAATGCTTTAGCATTACTTTGCAAATAACTTTCGTATACAATAGCTCCTTGGGATCCTCACAATAACCTCATAAGATGGTTAAGGTACATGTAATCTCTGTTTTACACCTGAGAAAACAGAGACATGGCAAGGTTACCTAATCCCACAACTAGTTAAATGTAGGGCAACAATTAAAATTTAAATAATCTGATTTCTGGTCCCAGGCTCTTTTTGTTTGACCAAACTGTTAATATAACCAAATGAATCTGTGATTTCTTTATAGCTGCCATTACAATGACTGTACATCTCACATTTTCAAGGATCCTTTCAATTTCAAATATTCTGTTCCTTTGTCTTTCAAATTCTGCTTGTCAGACCACTTGTACTAGTTTTGAAAATACAGTCACTTGTACCAGTTTTAGGTTCAAAAATTATAGCTATCATAGACTGTCTTTATTATTTCGAAATGGATTGAAGTCAGATTTAGACTTTGTGGCATCAAGACTATGCAGGAGTCTCATTTTTTCAATCAAACCATCCTTTGGTGTAGAAAATTATTTCACTACACACATTATTTAAGCTATTCTGAAAACTACTCTGATGTTCGTTTTATTAATCTTTTTCCTGTTCCAAACCCTTCCATCAGGCACTCTGTCAGGCTTCTGAAGGGTCCCATATGCACACTTCCAGTTCAGAAATGTGTTCTTTTTTGGTTCACTGGAATTCTTCAGAATATCTGGCACTGAAACATATTGGCTTTAATTAAAAGGCTATGATTTCTGTGAATTCCCATTAAGCCAGTGAAAGAAATCTGTGTTAAAAAAAAATAGTTAACACATTAAGATACAGTTGTACTGAAAAATGGTTCATGTTTAAAAAAACTACTTAAGTAGATGAAAATAAGCTGCCTGTTATAAAAATTTGCTCGTTTTTAGTAAAATCCTTCACTTCCAAATAGATGGGTTAGTTTAGTACATATGTGCCCAATTAGCCATAAAAACTCAACTAGACAGACATGAACCGTGCAATCCGACCATCCGCCTGTTGATGTTAAAACATACATCCCATTAACAAAATGTAGTTTAAATAGTTAAAAAGTGATAAAGTACATAATTCTAATCTGATAGGGTTTGAAATATGATACTGCTATATACCAATGACAAATCAGTTTTGAATTATGATTCCAGTAAAGTTTGAAATAACTCAAGCATGTTAATTAGTGATCCACAAACTCAAGGACTGCATTATGTTATATATTATATTTTGTCACACCTCTTTGCCCATGAGTTAAAGCATATCCTCTCACATTCAGAGAAAAAAGCCAGGCAAATCCTCCTGAATTCTAGGTCCTGGATGCCCTAGCAATACCTCATATAACATTCTGCATTCAGCTTACTTTAAAATGTGGTATAACTCAAGATAGTTTCTCAAGGAACAATATTTAAAAGGACCCATAAAGTGCAGAGAAGTTCATAGTTACTGGGGAAATGCACAAAGAGAAATCGATCGAATCATTTCTCCCCACATCAGTGGCTCTCACACTGGGTAGGGGCCCGCTCACATAGGCATTGTAAAGCCAGAGATGACAAGGAACTAGGAGGAAGATATCTGAATCATTTCTTACTAGCTGTATTAGAGATAAATTCTAACTTACACACCTAATTTTTTATTACAAAATAACACCCTATACCTTTTTGGGGGGGTAAGCTTGAGCCCATCAAGAAGATTCTGATGGCTCACTCATGAACTGCAGACCTTGTTTTGAGAATCACTTCTGTAGGTGCTTATAATATTGAAGGCAGGATTTCTTTTACAAGCATTTATAAATTATCTTTAAAATTGATTATTTTGGAAGACAAACTAAACTCCAGTTACCTCAAGGAACTGTCATATCTTGTAAAATGGCCACAATACAGCACGCGGCAGCCCCCTTGATCATACAATGCCAGCATCTCCTGCCCTTTGAATCAGCTCTTCAAGTCTAACCCAAATCCTGTTTGCTCTAGTTCAGCAAATTCCCTCTGGTTTTGCATTCATTGGGGAAAAAACAAACATATTGTTTTTTGTGTCTCCAAATACCATGCCACCATTGCAGACTTAGAGAATAACAAGACACAGAATCTGATCTCTGGCAACGAACTGCCAGATCAGCAGCTGAACAGTGTGTTCTAGCTGGTGTCCTTAAAATAACCATTTTCTTGGAGAAGAGGGAAAAAATCAGCATGTGAACATCAGTGAACCAATAGTTTATGTAAAGTAAGCCTATTCGGTATGAAGACCTCCATTCAGAATTCACCAAATGTTACTGTAGCTTTACAAAAATAATAAAAAATGTGAAACTCAAGAAAGACATCCTGTCATTGCCGTTTCCTAGCAGAGCTGCAATTCCTTCCCTCCTCTCCTCTTTCTGTTGTACCTCTTCAGAGCTGCATTGTATCCTACCTGGACAATTGCAGTAACAGGCTGGCTGCTCCTTCTGCCTGAGTTTCTCATCTTTCACACTGCTGAAGGGTTAATCTTCCAGCTTTGATCTAATTACTTCCCCATCAGAAAACTTGAATCATTGGTTCTTAGTGCCTGTCAACAGAACGAAGGCCACATTCCTTATCCTGCGACTCAAGGCCCTCGCCTAACTTTCTAACAGCATTTCCCTCTTCACTCAAGCCACCGACAAGGCTCACTTCTCTCTGTATAGACTCCCATGCTCTTGTGCTTGCATCTTCCCTGCCTGGGGTCCTAGTTGCTCTCTGCGTCCCATCTCCTCATCGCCCTTCTAAGTCAAAATCCTACACGCGTTTAAAGGCCTAGACAAGAGAAATTCCATCTTTTCAATGAAAATCACAAAAATCAATTCCTGGTTCATAAGCACCCAATAAATGTTATCTTTTATCATGTTGTTGCTGCTGTTTTGAGTGTGTCATGAAATCTTTCATCTTCACAGATAGATTAACCTATTCGGTCTCTGGGATTTTTAACTGTACCTAATTATGATACCTAATTACTTTTTATTTTTTTTCACAGTTATTTAATTATATGTTTTATCTCCCCTTGTAGACGATGAGCTCCTAGAAAAGATCTTATTTCATTCGCCTTTATATCCTCCACATCATAATATAAGGCCTTAGGCAAATATTAATATTTGAAGAAAAATGTTAAATATTGAATCAAGCCACAAGGGGGCAAAGTTGAGCTACTGTTAGTAGTGGACTCATCCAGCAACTAGTAATCAAGGTTTTAGAATCGAGAGGTTTCTCTCCCTTAAAAGTGTAAGTATGTTTAAAGTAAAAACGCACACACACACACACACACACACACACATTGTGTGTGATTACAAATACATACTTGTTGACATGCAAAGATGGCTGTAATATAGTGAATTTTGAAAAGCAATAAACAGTAGAATTTATGATTCAATTTTTGTAAAATATTAATTTTTAAAAATATATAATATATAAAAGTCTGGAAGATTATTCACCAAAAAATTAGCAGCTGTTATCTCTTGGAGGGTGGGAATATGGAGGTTTTTACTTTCCCTTTTTCACCTTTCTCGATTGTTTATAACTTACATATATATTCACTTTATAATCAGAAAAATAAAGCTATTTGGAAAATCTCCAAGCAAAGTGTTTATTTTACTCCTCTTGCTATCTCATGTCCAATTCCATGTTTAATGTAATTAAAAGTAAATATGCAATTTTGAGTATTTTCTGATAGATTAAAGCAGAGATTCCTAAACTCTTTTGGTACACAATGCCCTTAGGTCTCAGTAATTTTTAATGGTACCCCTGGGATGAAAGAAATACCTGACAGTTCCATTTGTCAAGTAGTGAAATCCAAACAACTTAATAAGTATTTATGTCCTAATAATTTAGCAGCCATCTGAAAAATTAATACATGTAAGTTGAAAAAAAAGTTTCATTCCATTCTTAACTAATCACAATTACTTATTAACGGAATACCTATGAGCACTGTACAATTTCTTAAACTTCAGAATCAGATTGGACGCTGCTACCCTCATTTCTTATTCCACACTGATTTTCCTGAGGTTACTCCACTTTTATCACAGCAAAGCACTGAAAACCTGGCTTTGCAAAGGTATGATATCACTGAAAGGAATGTAGTACGACCTAATGTTGAAACTATGAACCCCCTCGAGCTAGTAGCTCATGGGGTATCCCCATGTAGATGTCAAGTGGAGTTGTGTTTTCCTCAAAAATTTAAAATATCTCACAGCAGCCCTGGGAGTTTACTGCAGCTGCCTCCACTTGCCTCAGTGCACAGCATGAGAACCGGTGGGTTCAAACGAGAAAGCCGATAAAGCCGCTTCCCTTTGAGGCTGGCAAGAGGGAAAAAAAACCCTCATCCAATGGCTACTTCCCAACTAGCCTTGAAATTATGCCACGCCTAATAGCTCAGCCATACTCTTCTGGGAAGGAGAAAAGAAGGCCGGTGTGGGAAGGCGGGCTAAGTGAAGGACTCTTTGATGGTTTCCATATCCATTCCACGCAAGCCCTCTTCTAATTTGTTCTTCTCTCCTACTCAAACCTGAGAACCAATAGCAACCCCAAAGTAGTATGTTCCTGGGAAATACCCAAATTCCTTCTGTATGGACTCTCCGGCTGGATTTCCAACCAACCTACTGACTTTTCAACTTCCTTACCCAAATGCCTGAGGCCTTGCCAAGACCTTGGAAGCACAGGGGAACCCAGCATTGAACTGCTTGCTAATCCTTAATAAAATAGCCCCTTTCTCTTCCCAAACTAAAAGGGATTTTCCTGCCAGGAATCACTGGTTAGCTTCTGGGACCATGACTCCCAATCAAGCACAGAACTGCTGCTATTCAAGTTCATTTCAAATTGAGATTAAAAAGTGTTTTTTTTTCCACTAAAGTTTGATGGGCCCAGTTTCATATCTTGATTTAATAAGATGGTTTGTGATTTTTCTATTATTAACTCAAATAATTAAAACAAACCCAAAAGGCATCTCCAACTTGTATGAAAGGAAGCTCCAAGCAGGAAGTACTTAAAGAACTTAATTAAGATCACAGGGAGGTGGAAATAACCCAAATCTATGGACAGATGAGTGAATAAACAAAATCTGGTACACCTGTACGATGGAATACCATTCAGCCTTATAAAGGAAGGAAATTCTGACACATGCTACAACATAGATGAACCTTGAAGACAGTATGCTAAGTAAAATAAGCCAGACACAAAAGGACAGGAATTGTGCAGTTTCACTTATATGAGGTATACCCAGAGTACTGAGATTCATAGAAAATACAATAGTGGTTGCCAGGGGCTGAGGAGGGCAGTCCAGGAAATGGGGAATTACTGTTTAACGGGTACGGAGTTTCACTTCTACAAGATGAAAACAGTCCTAGAGAAAGGTGATGGTAATGGCCGCACAACAATGTGAATGTACTCAATGCCACTAAAATGTACACCTAGAAATGGCTTCGATGGGAAATTTTATATTTTATATATAGGTCTGTCCGGAAAGTATCCAGCCATCGTTAATATAACGAGAACAGTTTGCACGACCTCGATGTAACCCGGCAGCGAAGGAGAGTGGACTGGGATGTGCGTGTGTAAACAATGAAGACGTCGCTGTACCAGTCAGTGGGGCGCTGGGCTCTGTTGAGTGAGCATGTGCACGGTGTGGGCCGTCGCATGCAAAATGCCTGAGTGAGCAGAGCAACGAATCTGCATCAAATTTTGAGTTAAAGTTGAACATTCCTCCTTGGAAACTATTCGGATGATTCAGAAGGCTTTCGGGGACCATGCAATGAGTGCAGCGCAAATAAAAGTGTGGCACAAACACTTCAAAGATGGTGATCCATGTTCTGGAAGGCTTGCAACAAGCAGAACACCTGAGAATGCTGAATGTGTACAGGTTAGGTTAAGAGACACTGGGAGAATTGTGTGAGTTTCTAAGGTGACTACTTTGAAGGGGAATGAGCCGCCATTGTCCTATGTACAGTTTCTTGTGTCTTGTATCTTCAATAAATGTCTCCATTTTTCATATTACATGGCTGGATACTTTCCAAACAGACCTCACATTTTACCACTATTAAAAAAAAGAAATCACAGGCATGACTTTCTGGTAAGGGGAGGCTTTGATTTAACTGGAATTATGTCCTTAAATGTCACTTAGAGAGCTTGCAGCAGACCTAGAGATGAGTCAGTTTGGATGATGTTGCAAAACCCAAGGACCCTGTTCTAAAGGAAATAATATCTAAACAAGAGCAGTAGCCAAGCACCAATAATAGAAAGAAGGCCTCCACCTCCTACGGCCCTTCAGAAGGAGGAGTGCAATATTAAGAAAAATAAAAATTTCTCCATAAATTCCCAACCTTTCAGGCACGAGTGTAAAATTCCCACTCATCTTCCTTTCACAGTTGATATTGTCTTCTCCATATGTTATAAATCCAAGGCACGATGAAATAGATCCTAGAATGGCAGCTTGGAGAAACGGGCAACCGCAGACAGATCTGGGTTCCAGAACCCAGTGTCCTGGGAGTGAACCTTACTGTGAGATATTTCTTTGCTATAATGTGGGGCTGACGTTGTTAAAGATGACAGCCTAAAATTCCAAAGCTCTCGGCTTTCTCCTTACTTGTAGGAGATGTATCTGTGGATACAGTTCCAAACTGTGTTCTGAGAAATGTTTGGAAAAAACGAAAAAGGGGTTTCTATGGTCAACCTGGGAAATGCCAGATAATGTATTCTCTCCAAAGACTAAGAAAAGTTCTGCAGTGTAAAGATTTTAATTTCAATCTGCTACTTCTCTGCTTCACCCCCATTGATATCTCTGTCTCTCTCTCTCTCTCTCTCTAATATGCCTAGCTCCTCCTCCTCTTAACATCTCTATTTTGTCAATGGCACCCAATCTCAAAACCTTAATCTTTCATTTCTCCTTCTGTCAACACATTCCATCAGTTATCAAACTATAAATTCAGCTCCAGCCACACCTCTTCCATCAGCCCCTTTTCTCCTATCTTCTCTGCTGTCATGCTAGTTTAAGTCCTCATGAATCTCCACCCAGACTATCCCAATAGCCTCCTCACTGGTCTCCGTATCTCTCAACTCTCTGTCCTCTAATAATATCATAACCACCGACAGAAGAATGCTGTCATAGCACAATGCTGAGCATGCCACAACTTTGCTGGGATACCCTCAGTGGCCCCCCCATTGCCCACCGAGTAAGGAAGGCCAGACCCTTCGTCTGGCGTGTGAGGTTCTCTGCAGTTCTCACTCCAACCTGCCCCACCAGACTCACTTCCCATCACATGGAACCTAACAGTCTAGTCAACGCAGCAATTTTCTATTCCCCAAACAGGCCTCAAGTTTTCCTGCCATAACCCATTTCTTTATCCTCAATCTTCTCCTCCTCTTCCCTTCCTCTTTACCCAACTTCCAAGTCCAGCTCAAATGTTCAGTCTTCATGAAGTCATTGATCTTTTCTTTGAATTTCTCAAAACATTTCCATTGTAGGAATCTCATAGTTCCTAAACAATCAGCTTTGATTCTTGTCACAAGTTTCAATACAGTCAGTTGTGTATTAATGTGCTACATTATTAAAGGGCCACAAACAGCCTTGAATATCAAACTGTCTTATCCATCTCTGTTCTTTACCTGAGCGCCTAACATAATGCTGTAGACATAAGAAGCATTTAACACGTGTCTGTTGAATTAAGGAATAACATTTAGTCCTACTCCACACACCATCAAATTTTCAAAGTTTAATTATACTCTTAAGTCAGTGATAGTCAATTTTCTTTTATTCTCTTTCTTATATCTCAGACCTTTTTTCCTAATGATTTTATACATATTTTATGCATAGATTAAAACACATATAAATGGCCTCTCATTTTATATAGATGTTTCTCAACTTATGATGGGACGACGTCCCAACAAATCCATCATAAACTGAAAATATTATGTCAAAGATGAACCCCGTGAACCTGAAAGAACCAGTCCCTCAGGATGAATCATGGGTGGCTAACTGGGCCTAAATTCAAATTAAAGCCAAGCAGCCATTTGCTGCCTAGGGGTCACAAACCTACTCTGAATTCCTAGAAAAGGCAAAAATCTAATTAACTTTGGGAATTTCATAGCCGCCTGTTTCTGTTTATGCTGCCTGAATCAACCAATAGGTTGTGCATCAACCAACTGGAACACAGCAAAGATCAACCAATCAGAACTAAGCAAGTTTGAATCCTTCGTTTGCACAAGTGGACCTAATTGGAAAGCTGGGGGTTGGGGGACACTTTATAAAAGACAAATCTTCCCTTGTTCTCTGGAATGTACCTTCGTTTTATACCAAAGGGTGCACGTGCCCATTTGCAAACTGTTTACTGGAATAGTCTCTTTCCTCCAAATTCCTTTTCAGAGAACTTTTGTTCACACACCTAACCTAGCGAACGTCATGGCTTAGCCTACCTCAAACATGCTCAAAACTCTTCTCATGGCTGACTGGGAGCTGCAGCCACTGCCCAACATCACCAGAGAACATCCTACTGCATATTGCTGGCCTGGGAAAATATCAAAAAATCAAAATACAGTTTCTCCTGAATGCATATTGCTTTTCAGAAAGTTGAAAAATCACAAGTTGGGGTCTGTCTGTACATTTATTTTAAATTAAAATGTATAGCATTTCCTGTTATCAAGTGAACTACTGAGAATAGCAGGCTGTTTCGATAAATATCAAATTTAAAGTAGAGGGTTAGGAGTGGCAATTTGCAGTCAGCCATTCCTATATCCACTTATTTCTGCATTTTGACTTAGTTTCATGCTACTGAGAAAAATCTTAATTCATACAGATAAGTCATAGTGAGCAATATTATGTGAGTGAACATTGGCGGGGTAATGACTTTCATTTTTCTTTTACAGCTCAGATACAACCTGCTATGTCAGTGACACATAAGAAATGCCATACATAGCAATTAAGAACGCAGGCTCTGATTTAATTCCTGGCTCCATTATTTAATAGTGCAGACCTTAAAGAATTATTCAGCCTCCATTTCCCCATCTGTAAATTGGAAATAATAACAGTATTTTCCTAAAAAGGTTGTGCAAGAACAAAATAGGTCACACAAGTTAATACCTCAGCGGTCTTCAGTATGTAAAAATGCAGTATATGACACATTAGAGTATGCAGTTCTAATGTTTTGATCATATATTGAGCAGATACTAAGACATTTACAAAATACACGTAAAGTACAAAGAATCACAATATAACAAAAGCAATATACTTACTCAGTTTAAGAAAGAGAAAGTGATATTTACTTTTGAAATAGCCAGTGTGCCCCTTCCTCATTCCATTCCCTTCTCTCCCCCATGAGGTATTTTATTCTTAATTTTTGTTTTTAGCACTTATCCTGTACTTACTAGTGCCAGTCTCTGTTCTAAACGCTTTACAACATTTATCACTTCTAATCCTCATAACGATCCCACACGGATAGCATTATTATCTGCAGCTTGTAAGCAGAGTGGTCAGAATTTGAACCCAGGTAGTCAGCCTCCTGGGGCGATGTTCACCCAGTCAATTATTTTTGCAGAACACCTGACACTGTCAGGCTTGAAACCTCATTCAAAGGGCACTCTCATGTTTCATACTTGTGTGAACATTTTTTAAACACCCACGAAGCGCCAGACACTGTACGGGGCACAGCAAATCTTAGAGAAAAGCTTCTACCTAGCTAGCCACTGGCAGTTCCCAGAACATCTGGTTCCTCCTCCAGCTGCTGTCTCTCAACTCCACCCACTGGACATGCAGGCCCCGGCCAGGCAGGGCCTGTAAGACCCTGGGAGCCCTGTGCAGCCTTGAGGAAAGGCGAGCAGGCCCAGACACTCCCCTTTATAGTGTTACCCAGGGAGTTTTCAACAGCCATCAATCCCCCCAAAACGATGAGAAATTCCAAACTCTTCTGCCCCCACACCCAGCCTCTTCCTCATCAAGACTTCCTTGGAGACGTGGTTGCTCCGAACCACGCAGGAATCTGCAGGAATCCATGGCCTTTGCCAGCAAGCAGGCCAGACAGCAGCCTTGTGGCCCAGCCCACAAGGAAAGGCCTGACTTTAGCAGCATGTCACTCCTCTAATTATTCCCTGCGCATGGAGTCCAACATAAACACAGCGTCTTTCACAAACAGCTCCCACCATGCACGAACCTTGGAACCTCATACTTGCAGCCAAGCACTGGGAAGTGCTAAAGGGTCAGAGGGTTTGTGGGGCCAGCACAGTCCCCAGGCCTCTGGGGGAGAGTCCCAATTCCTCTCTAGTCCAAAATCTGGACACCAAAGAAATGCCTGAGGCCCCAGCTGCCTCCAGGTCCTATTTCCTGGGGCTGGCCTGGGATACTGCAGGTTGTACCATAAGAAGGACCAGCAGGTCAGACAGCAACTGCATCTAAGTCAGGGGGACAGGAAACTAAAGGTGTTTCCTCAAGGGTCACATTCTCATAGCAAGTGCACCCCAGGTTGCACTCTGTGCTGTAAACTCTTCTTTTTTATTTTGTTTTATTTATTTTTTTTAGTATTTACTAAATACCGGTCCTGGTAGACATTGGGGGTGTGGAGGGGAGTATGGTTCTAGAATACAACAGCAAACAAAACATCAAGGGCTCTACTCTTGTGCAGCTTATATCATTGAGGGGACAGGAGACAGGCAATAATCAAACTAATGAGACTATTTCAGATTGTGGTTAGTGCTTTGAAGAAAATAAAATATTTCTGTTGCATGGGGGTGTGCAGGGAAATGAATATTTGAGCTGAGATCTGAATAAAAAGAAGGTAGCAATGCAAAGGCTAGGGAGAAAGCATTCTATTAAATAGATAGAGGGGACAGAAGTGCAAGACCCTGAGGCCTCTGATTAAATGCTGACTAGGGGTTTAAGAAATGTTTTACGAAAATTTAATATTCTCAAAACTCTAGTACATGGTAGGATAAGAGTTATTTTCTGAAGAGTTGTAAAGATCAAAGTCCTATGTTGGAAAGAATTTTCCCCTGGCTTTAAAGGAGCATGCAATAATAATACGTGTAGATACATATTTACATTTTACGTCTCACAAGGGTCTTTTTTAGAAGGCTTTCATGTCCTTTATCCTTTAAACTTTTATAATATGGGTTGAAAGTATGATACAATCTTTAACTTCCAGTTTGTGTATTGTGAGATCTTTTTCTTAGAACTAATGAAGACTTCCGTTCTGTTGGGATGTAATTTACCTCCCTTGTACCAGAATTTGAAATAAGAATGTCATGTTCCTCTAATTGCAACTATTTAAAAAATAAGTGTATACAAGGATTGAGGAGGTGGGAGTATAGGAAGGGGGCGGAGGTTGGTTTTCAATATTCCTTTTTTTGTGATTAAAATTGGGAAGAAAATAATACATTGTGCACAACTGTGTAGTCTCCTTGTCCTCGATGTTAATAAATGTGTTTTTAACTGCGGTTGAGATCACATTTCTACCATCACTACACCCTACATCCTTTCCAGGCTGCAATTAAAGTTGAAAAGTGCACAAGGTCTTCACAGACCCCCGCACAGCGAGCGCGTCGGCGCACGTAAGCTGCATGTGCACCCTTCTTTCTCTCTGCGGACAGACTTTCTTGGGGATCCTTCGGGCCTCTCCGGCCATATTTCTCCCTGGGCTCTCATTAAAACCAGGTGCGCGGAAGGCGGGCCATTTTGGACAGAAAGCCTTCGCTTGACACAAAGCTCCCCCTTCCGGTGTGTTTTCTAGAGGGAATTCCTGAGCCGAGCAAAGGAGAAAGCAGGCGGCGTCTCCCGGCCAGGGAAAGGGGAGACTTGCAAACAGCCTGCAGCCCAGGCTGTGCCGGGGCAAAGCGCGCAAGGGCAGCAGGTGAGGCTGAGGGAGTAAACAGCCGGGGACAGGGACACTGTCGCCCCCCGCCTCGCAGGAGCGACATCCGCGCGCACTGAAAGACCTCAGGAACCACAGCTCTTTCTGGGGCGGAAGGGAAGCCGCCAAGCCGCTGCGTACGTGAACTTGAAACCCGCGCGGGCCAGACGCCGCAGGCCCGGGCGCGTGAAGGAGCCGGCGGGAGCCCTGGACTCCCGGGGCTCCCCGCGGCGCGGCGCCAGGTTCCAAGACAACCGGGATCCCCGAGTGCTTACCCTCCGCGGCCGGCGTCACTTGCTCTTCCAGGGACAGGAGCGGGCCCGGCCCTGCGGGGGCAGGTCGTGACTGACGTGGCGTCCCCGCAGCCCCGCACCCGCGGACTCTGAGCTCCGGGGGACGTGCCACCCCGCCCCCCGCGGGTTCCCTGTGGGCTTCTCCGCCTGCGACCTTTGACTCCTGAGACCAGAGGCCTCGCTGTGGCCTGCGGCCCGAAGGAGCAGAAGCGGGAGGGCGCTGGGGCGCTGCAGCAAAGACGTTGCCCCGCAACGAGCTCTTAATGAAGCTCATGAGAGAGCGGTGAGAGCTTCGCCCCGCTAGGCCCTAATCCGAACTCTAGGTCGAGGGCGTTGGTTACTTGTTTGGGTCAAAGATTTAAATATTTGCATCTTTGATTAGACTAAAATTATTCTCGGTAAAGAGACAGGCCTCGGAAGGAGGAGAAGCTTTGTTAGGACACAAAAAGTCAGGGCGCAGAGAGGAACAGGGACCCCAAAAATTGCGTTTCCAGATTTTAAGTTGCCATTTCTTATTCTTTGGACCAAAAAGCAAGCCGACCTGTTTTTTTCAATTTCTCTAATTACTGTTTTTGTAAAAGCCCATTTCCAATAACTGTATATAGCCTGACAGCCCTTGTTTTTTGAAGAGGCTCCATGAATTTTAAATACCCCAAGTAAAGAGACAGCCGGGCAGACAAGGTTAGGAAGCCCTACTGCCCCAAACGTTCGCCTGACACGCTGGACTCCATAAAAACTGCTTGGAAGTGGGTCGCTCACACATCTGGGCTTGGTGCCTTGTTTGGTGTTAAAAACTGTTCTCAGCCTTAACCCCAAGATCCTGTGACAAGTAACAAGGGAATTCCAGAGAAATTCCAGATTCAAGCAGCTCTGGTAATTTCTGGCAAAACACTAAGCCAGTTTGTCAAAGTGTGATCTGTGGACAACCTACATGTGATTCCTTGGGGATTCTTGTTATGGGTTCAGGATTTAGGGCCTACACTATAGCTGATGAGTTAGATTAACGGGAATGAGGCTCACAAACCTGCATTTTAATAAGCTCATCCTTTGTGAGATATTGAGAATTACTAGATTTGGCCTTTTGTTTGGCTTTGCTGAATTGGTGCTTGTTTTTCTATCTGAAGCCCTCCCTCAAAACTCTCAGCAGTGTGAGACATTCTTTTTTTTTTAAAAAAAAGTGTACACTGTGAAGTTTGGCTTCCAAATGAGTGTGTCTTATTTCAGAAAGTCATGAATTTTTTAAAATTATGCCTGAAGCATTACTTCCCACTGTATGGGGCTGTGTAAGCACATCTTGATGGTAAGGAGGATTATGCCCTGTGCTTTCTATTAATACTGTCTTGGGCTGTTTGTCATTCTGAGCCAGACACCTCCTGTCCTGCCTATTTCTCTTCTACTGCTTCACTCAGGCCTTGATCAGTGTAGCTCTCTTTAGGTAAAATAGAAGCTGAGTCTGGGGTCATGGTGGCTTTGAAAATAACCACTCCAAATTGGAGTAGGTCAGAAGGTTCAGGAAGCCATGTCTCCAAAAAGATGAAATTAGCTGGGCATGGTGGCATGCACCTGTAGTCCTGGCACCTCTGAAGGCTGAGGCAGGAGGATTCCTTGAGCCCAGGAGTTCAAGTCCAGCCTGGGCAACATAGTGAGACCTTCCCTCTCGAAAAAAGAAAAAAAAAATTGGAAATTACTAGAAAACATTATGGCCTTTTTATCTTATTGAGAAGATATATAACCAACTGGAGTGAATGTGAGGCTAAATTAATAATTACATAAAAGCCTAAACAAGTAAACAAAATACAAGATTATTATTCCTGAGAAAACTTAAAGTTGTGATAGAAAGGAAAAGTAGTCTTTGATTCTACATGGCTCAGCAATGAATTATATTTATCTAGTCGAGGTAATATGAACACTAAATATTGCTCTAACCAAATTTATAATAAAACTACATCAAGAAGATGGAGTATAAGCAGTGGGTGCCAGGGTGGGCAGGTAAAGATGAAAACAGAATTGTTTTTTGGTTTGTGTTTTTTTTGAGACAGAGTTTCACTCTTGCCCTGGATAGAGTGGAGTAGCATCATCACAGCTCATGGCAACCTCAAATTCCTGAGCTCAAGAGATCCTCCTGCCTTAGCCTCCCAAATAGCTGGGACTACAGGCACACACCACCATACCCTGCTAATTTTTCTATTTTTAATAGAGACAGGGTCTCGCACTCTTGCTCAGAGTGGTCTTAACCTCCTGACTTCAAGTGATCCTTGCACCTCAGCCTCCCAGAGTGTAGGATTCTGGGCATGAGCCACCATGCCTGGCCTTGAAAGCTGAATTCTTATACTCCTTAATGGAAATTAATAGATAAAACCTAAAAGATAAAAACCAAGTGTGTATTTGGTTATACACCAAATACTTGGTTAAAAACCAAGTATTTAGCGTATGTGTTAAATACCAGAATAAATAATTAAAAGATTTAAAAGCAGTTGCCTCCAAGAAGGAAATTGAGAAGATGGATGGTTCTGAAACCACTACTTTTTGTGATAAACCTTGTAGAACTATTTGACTCTTTAAACCAACTGGATATATAAGTTTGATAAAAATCAAAATTAATTTTTAAAAAACGCCAACACAATTCTGAATCTCCTCCAGATAGTATAGGAAAATCTTCAACCTCCTTGTTTTCTCAAATCAAACTTATTTTATTTTTCAAGCAATAGTTTTTACATGACACCTCTATTTTTTTCTGCCATTGTACACATATTTTCATAAAATAGGTTTTTGTGAGTTAGCCTGAAGACTTAACCATTGCTTACCTTACATATATGAAGAAATGAAAAAAAAAATTTCAAAACTCCTCCTATTTATTAATTGGGGATTGTATTATCCATTCCCATAGGACTTTACAATTGAAAGACATCTAAAAAATAAGAAAATGTTATGATTACATTCAACATTGTGTTGCCTGTTTGCTACAGTCAGAGAATGATGTAGCTACTGGCAAAAGGAAAAGTCACCAGGGAAGACTTCATCAAAAGGCTCAATTCAAGCTGAACCTGGAAAGATGGATGGTAGCTTATATCAATGACAGTATCAGTCAGGACTCTTCCATGCAAGTGACAGATACTCAATTCAAACTAGCTAAGCCAGAAACAGAATTTATTGGCTCACCTAACTAGGACATCCCAAGGGGTCTGGCTTCTGGAAGAGATTGGTCCTGGGTCCAAAAGTGTTACTAAGTTCTGTCCATCTCCTTTGTTCTTCTCTACAGCTCCATTCTTCCCTTCCAACTTTCCAGCATGGGGTGGGGAAGGGGTGGGGATAACTATGTGACTACATATCAAAATCCCAGGGGAAGATTATGATTGGTCCCCATGGGTTCAGGTGAATGGGTACTGTGATTGGCCAGGCCTGAGTCAGCTGCCAGAAAAGGGAAGATAGAGGATAAACTGCTGGCTACCAAAATATATTACCTATTATATCCCACTGTAATCATACATACCAAATCTGCTCTAGTGGAGATTTATTAGAACCTGGGCTGATGGGCAATATAAGTAAAAATGCCTCATAAATGCTAAAGCACCATGAAATGCTGGTTGTGAGTCAGTACTAAAATGTAAGTCTGCATTGGCCCTGCCCAGCAAAACTGCAATTACTCCTGGATCCTTTGCTTTCCAAATAGTTTTAAGTTTTTCTTTCCTCCAAGCAGATTCATTTGTCACAGTTTCCCTGGCTATTGGCCTCTGTCTTCTAATAGAGTCTGCTTCCAACTGCAGTGAAAAATTTGCTCATGTCATTTTTCAAAGGAAGTCAGAAGGAAAAAAAAAATGTCCAAAGTTGGAATAGTTTGAAACTAAAAACATAATGGATATGTGTGTGTGTAATCAGATTGTTCTCAGCATCCTTCACTCTACCGTTCCTCTAATCTATTAAGTCACTTTCTTGGCCTTGTTGCCTCAATCTTCAAATAAGCCAAAAATATTTTGCTGATACTAGCTGCAATTTATTGAGTGATGGGATATTTGTAATGTACTTTGAGACTGAATTTAGAGCCCTGAAGATCAGGCAGTTAATTAGTAGGGAAATATTTTTGTCATCTAGAAAAAAACAAACTCCACATTAGTTTACAGTCTATATTGGAATTTCCATTTTTTATAAGCCAGTTTCAGACATCTGACTTTTAATTAGGTGTGAGGTGTTCATTTAGTGCTAACAATGTAAAGTAGGCTGATGCCGAATTTTGCTTCTGATAAACCTTTCATTGATGTCAACACTTGAATAGTTAATGCTACATTGAACATCGCTACATTGAACATCGTATTGGTGGCTGAAAGCTAACTGCTGTGAGTCTAGAAGACCTTAAGTCAGATCCTGGTAACATTCTCTGTAATGGACTTTAGAAAAATCTTAGGATGTGGCCTCCAGTTCTTTAGCATAGAATTACCAAAACATGACATTACTGGATGCCAGGCCATTCTCAATCCACTTCTTCCTTGCCAGCTTCCCACTACAGAAACTGAAAAACTCCAGATAGTACTTTCCCAGCCTCCTCTGCAGCTAACAATGGCTATGTGACCCAGTTGAGGCCAATGGATGGAGGAGAGAGATGGCTGGGAGATTTCTGGGAAAGATTATTCCACCCCAGTAAAAGTAGAGGTGCACAAGAAGACAGCCCTTTTGTTTCCATCCTTCCTGTCTTCTTCCTGTTTGGGTCACATTTGAGAATCTAATGCCTGGTGCTCTAGTAGCCATGTGTGACCATTGCTGAAACACTGAGTATGACAAAGCAGAAAAAATCCAGGTCACTGGGGCCATCACTGAGCCATTACACTAACTGGAATGGCCTGCCTTCACATTTCACATTTCATATGAAGTGGAATTAATAAATTCCTGAATTTCTGCCATTGGGCATTCTATCACTTTTAACCAAAGATATGTTTTATCTGTAAATAACTCAAAGATATGAATTACTTACCCAGTAACCATTCTATGCTTTTTCCTTCCTGACTACCCAGATTTTCATTTGAGTGTTCACTCTCACGATGTATCCTGTGTAGCCAAAGGAAGCAGATTCTGCCCCTATTTCCAGGGGTAATCACTGCTTGGATTAAGTCAGTCAATAAATGCTACTTCCCAGGCCTTGAATGAGCATTGATTCAAGGGTCTGCTGCAACCTAAGTTGTCCAACCAGAGTAAATCTTTGGATTCTTGCTTGGAATTCTGTATAAGAAGTACTCTCTCACCTTTTTTGACTATGCAGATGTGAAGCCTAGAAGTTCTGCAACCATTTTGCCCCATGAGGCAAGTCAGCTTTTGGGTGAAGCTGATACCACAGAAGGTGGAACAGAAAGACAGAAAGAAGCTAAGTCCATGATAACATCACTGAGGTTCTGGATCACCCTGGCTTTGGACTTGCAGTTATAAGAGCTCATAAATCTCCTTTATTATAATCTATTTGAGTTGAATTTCCTGTTTTTTACAGCTTCAGAAGGCATTCTGATTTGATACACTTCCTATCTGGACTGTTAGGCAATAGGCAAAGAGGAAAACCAAAGAGGAATATTTTAGAGCAAAA
Source organism: Avahi laniger (assembly GCA_963575035.1). NCBI lineage: Eukaryota > Metazoa > Chordata > Mammalia > Primates > Indriidae > Avahi > Avahi laniger. The sequence goes on along the minus strand of CAUYSK010032952.1, from coordinate 27,410 downwards.
AGCAAAAACACCTCTCCACATCTCAACCACATTAGGTAGGTGTGTGGTTATCCTCTATTTCCTTCACTCACCAAAGCTGGAGAAAAAAAATTGTGTCTCAAACTGTTACATGAAATGTGCCCCACACTTACTCACTTGGACTTTGGACAAGATATTTAACATGTCTGAGCCTTGGTCTGTATATATGTAAGATGGATGATACAGGACCTGTCTCACAGGGAGAGTCAGAGATTAAATGAGATAATGCACGTAAAGTGTTTCTAACTGGGCCTGTTGAGAATTTACACTTCGGAAATGCTGGTTATTATGATTATCAAGAACCCCCAGTATTGTGCAGGAGAGGCCCACTGGCTCCTGCCAAATCTTCCAACTGATCTTTGGACAAGGTATCGCCTTGTTAGTGAAGAGCTCGCTTCTCTTCTTTTGGTCAAAGGAGAGCAGAATAAGATCCCTCCAGATTTCCAAGAAGACCCCACAACTCTTTAAGTCACACACAGATCTCTTAACAGCTCAGTCATGCCTTTCAGAAGGGCCCAGAGTACTTACAACACAACTGATTGTCACCTTCTGTGAAGGGAGTGAAGGACACCAGCGGTCCTTTCACCCTAGCAATCCGGAACTGACCCTGTTCATGACAGCACACCAGCAGCACAGCCCAGCCTGAGGAAGGAGCCTACCCCGGGGAGTGTTCTTCCTTGGCAATTGCCCGCTTCGCCCCTTCGTCCCTCAGGAAAAAACAGGATGGACTGGGAAACCCAGAGGGAATGGGAGAAACCAAGAGGCTGAGAAGCAGCCTCTGTAAACAGGGTTCATGGAACGGCTGCATCGGTGATTTCATCCTTGCTCAAAGATGCCATAAAAAAGAGAAATATTCAGTGATCACCAGTTCACATCGCTGTAAAAGACTTAGAAACGGGGCCCAGAGAGCTTGGGTTCCAGCAGCATTCTGATTTGACAGGACCTTAAAATGCCTCCTGGAGTCAAGTCAGGGAGAAAAATTCTTAAGGTAACTGAGTGCAGCAAATAACTAAGCACGAAGAATTTATTCTAATTGCCAGAAAGGAATATGGCCAAGGCTCCAAAGGAAAGGGGCGGAAAAAAGTGGAAAGAAAAAAGCAGAAACACTATGATAAGAAGAGAAGGGATGTTCATTTTCAAGCAGGAGATAAGATATGGATTAAAGTTCATCCTCAGAATAGTGTAGTGAGAAACTTTATAGCCAAACTGACTCCCAACCGGAAAGGTCCCTGTTTCTCGAATCTCTTTGAATTATAGGGAAAACTAATTGGATCTTCATGTTTACTATGGAGGAAACCAAGTGTTACTTAGGATGTAAATCTTGGAGGTAGTTTAAAAGGACAACATTGACCTTTACAAGCCTCTAAACTTATAGATCTGTAAGGAGAAAAAAATTGATTTTCTGACCTTTGACTGGTTCCTTGTCATTTTTTTTTTTTCCTCCACCCAAGGGCCTGCAATCCCATCACTCTCTTCCTGGTGTTATTTTTCTGACTGTGCCCTGGTCAGACCCAGGGGAAGGGAATAAGTCCATTCTCCAGTCCAGCCCAGGGAGAGGCCAGTCTGGGCTGAGGAATGGTTCCATCACCAAGGACCCTGGGTGAAACCTGCCACCCCTCAGGGCCTGCCGCCATCTGTAGAAGCTGGCCCACCTCTTCAGCAGTCTAGCTGCCATATTTGGGCACCTACTGTGCGCTGGGTATCGTGGTGAGATGCTTGCAATCATTATCTTAATTCATCCTCTCAACAGCCCTAGGAATCTGGGACCTCAATTGACTACACACATCTCCCGTTTCCCTGGCCGTCTCCGTTCTCCTTCTGCCTGCCTTCTTCATCCCACCCTCCCTGTGGGCAGAGAGGTGAGGGAAATGCAGGACAGAACCATTTGAACTCAGAGTTTAAGGGCTGCGGGGGCACTTACTGTAGATGAGGAAACTGAGGCCTAGGGAAGGACTTGTCACACACACACACACACACACACACACACATGAGGCTCATTTGGTTCCCAAGAGGCAGGGCCAGGGGCCCTCAAGCCAGCATGGTTCCCCTGCCAAACATGGCATTATTTCTGTCACTCAAGCCTGATCAAGGACGTCACAGTGAATCCCCATCCTTCAATGTGAAGGAATACCCTGTGAGTTTATTTGGTGTCTGTAGTGTCAGAGTCCGTAGGGAGAAGGGATGGGAACATGCAGGTCATTTGGGGGCGCAGGAGAACGGGCACACCAGGAGAAGCCAGACCGTGGGAGAGGTAGAATCTTTGAATATGGGATGGAAGATGCTAAGTGATTGGTCAACATCAATTTGTCCCTAATCCTCACACAATGGTGACCCTTCTCAAGGTAGGCAAGGGGCTAGGCAGTGTGATTGGAAACCTGCCTACCTCAGGGGCCCGTGTGGGGCCCGAAATCATTATTCTTTGCCACACAAATGGTTTACTGCCGTGTCTCCTGCTTTTAGTCATTTGCTTGCCATTATCCAGGTTTTTGTCATATTTATGAACCATCTGCTTAACAGTTTAGATCAATTTTTAAAAACATAAATAGATATATTTTGGGGGAAACTATTTATCATCTATAAATTGAAAGTCAGTATCATTTGCCACAAATAGGGGCATAATAATAAAAGCAATGGAAACAAAACAATGTTATTAGACTCTGGCTGGCTAGTTGACTGTCAAAGCCTGATCTTTGTTCTGTCTGTTCAAGAGAAAGATTACCAAGTGTTAGGTGTGAAAGGCAGGGCCAAATGGAGATTATCTCCTTGACCCAAACCAGAAGCATTGACAGAGAAGTTAAATGCTGTTGAATGTCACCTAAATCATCTTGAGAACCACCAGTGGTCTTTATCCCAGACTTTGGGGAATTCTGTGGGCCCCTTTCATGTTTCCTGAAAAAATAACACCATTACACGCAAAAAGGAGCAATCCATCAGAGACTTATTATCCAGCTCTGTGAGTTGGGATGATTCACTTCTCTGGGACTCAGTTTCCCTCCTCTGCAAAATGGGAAGATTGGACCAGATAATGCCTTGCGGTTCCTTCTGACTCTGGAGGCTGCTGCATTCTCTAATACCTAAGAAAACATGTCGGATCTGTGACATGCGGCATCCTAGGAGTAATGAGGACCCAAATGGTAACTCGAAAGGTGGTAGAGAAAAGGGTAGTATCCTTGAACATTGGAGAAGGGTTGGGTATCCCAGATCAAAGTCACCCTCTTCCTAGAATACCGTATTCACCCCAAGAATATTGAAATGGTAAAAATGTAAAATTCTGATCTCTTCAAATGCAACACTCAGATTTTGGGGTTTTATTATCTAATTTGCAGTGACAAAATTAGACTTCATTATCCTAAAAGAAAAAAAATGTATCTACTTTTGGACGTGGAGCACCCTGAATACACCAGTTTCTGTTTGATTAAGAGAGTTTAGGGCAATGGTTAGGAAGTTCGGATTTGGAGTCAGTCTGAATTTCCAGGCCTTAATTCCATCAGTTTACTAAGGGTGCACCTTGGGCAAGTAAGTGCCATCTTAAAAGGGGGTTTAATAATGGTCTCCACATCTTAAAGTTGTCGTGATTGGATGAGAAAGTATGTGTTAAGAGACACTGTGTTTCCAAACACAGTGTCCAGCAAACAGTAAGTGTATAAAAAATATTAGCTATTAGTATTTCCTGCACACTGTGGCTCTTCTACTTGCTGTCCCAATGCAGACTCTCTCTGCTCTGCCACCGCCCATTCTGATCCTCTTCTTCTGTCTCGACGATCACCTTTCTCATGCTCTGGCTGTTACCTCTCTGCATGTCTGTCTCCATGTCCTTTGCCAGATACAGTCAGCACTCAATAAATCTGTTGAACTGTGTAGAGGCCCCTTTGAAAATGGTGCAAGCAGCCTTTTGCTGAAAACAGGAAAGATTTTATAGGGATATTTTTACACTGCCTTCAGCCTGGCTGCTGAAAAACCTAACCCCCATATTTGTTATATATGAGGAGTATTTGTGCAGCGTATGCAATCTTCACAGGACTTAGTTGAAACAATTACTAGTTTGCTAAATTAAGATGGGGAAAGAACATAATCTCCTACTTCTGTTTCATTTCACCCCAGGATAAGAAAGAAAAGAGGATGCAAGTTTCCTAACTGTCCTGGTTTTCTTCTTGGATTCATCTATGTGTGTTTACAAAATATACACAGTGGACTCCTTAGTAACACGCATGATTAGCCTCTTCTGATATCTGAAAGATATATGAATTGCTGAACTGCTGATGAGAAAGATCCATGAAGAGTTTTTTAATTGGTTAAGTAAGATTATTTCCAGTCAACAATTCCCTAGTTTAGTGGTAGAAGATAGATCTGTTTTCCATAAAAGTTAAATGCCAGACTTTTGAATCACTCCAAGTGAAAATCATTCCCTTAAAGAGCCACTTGCTATCATTTGTTTTATAGCAGAAAATAAAGGTTGAGATAGAAACTATTATCACAGAATGGCATGCTGAAGAGGCACTAGCAGTGATAAGAACACAAACAGCCCTTATTCCAGTGCTAAATTTCCAACTACTGCTTCGGGATGCGCTGTGCTCATTGGAAACAAATAAACAAACATAAGCCAACTTGCCCTCATTTTTTTCCAACAGCAGTTTCAGTAAAAACTGCTACCTCCTACTTGTAGAGAGCTTCGTAGTATGAAAATGCTTTCTTGTCTAATTTCTACTTGGTCTTCAGAACATCCCTGGGAAGTAAATGGGGTGCATAAGAGAAGGAGCATCAGAAACAACCCAAATATCCATCAACTGATGAATAGATAAGCAAAGCGTGGTATATCCGTACAATGAACTATTATTGAACAATACAGAGGGATGAAGTATTGATACAAGCTACAACATAGATAAGCCTTGACAACATCATGCTTATAAGCGAAAGAAGTAAGTCTCAAAGGACCATCTACTGTATAATCCCATTTATATGAAATGCCCAGAATAAGCAGATCAATAGAGATGAAAGTAGATTGGTGGTTGCCTAGGGCTGATGGAGTATGGCCGGGTTGAGGTCGGAGTTAGCCAAGGTAGGCATGAGGAGTTTCTTTTTTCTGGTAATGAAAATGTTCTAAACTTGATTGCGGTGATGGTTGCATAAATCTGTGAATATACTAAAAACCATTGAATTGTACACATTAAATAGACGAATTGTGCGATTTCTTATATCTCATTAAAGCTGGAGAGAGAGAAGGAGTGAGAGCGAGAGAACATCTAGAGCATGACTTCAGCATTAGACGGGGGTTCCAATCTCGGCTCTGCCGCTTAGTTACTGCATGCCCTGAGCCAAGTTATTTAAACTTTCTGATTCACAGCTGCCGTCTCTGAAAACCAGAGGTAGTAATGCCTCCCTTGTACGGTTGTGTGAAGATCTGATTCATGCCCATGGAGTGCCTGGAAGGGTGCTGCACGTGTACTTAGTACTGATAAACGGCAGCTGTGCTTATGACCATTCTGAAGGTGAGCCAGCTGAGGCTGGGGGACAGGGGGAGTCAGTGAAAGGGCTCGGCGATGGATGGGAATGGGCCCAGTTGGCCTTCTGACCCTGTAGCTCAGAGCTGCTTTCTTCATGTTTGAGACAGAACAGAAAATTTTTAAAGAACATCGAGTTAAGAAGCAGGACTGGGCTTTCATCTTACAATTCATTGAGTCCCTGTCATATGCTAGCTCTGTGCCAGGCAATGAGGACACAGCCATGGGCTCTGTGGCTGTGGTCCTGGCTTCAGTGGGATTCACGGATTAGCGATAAGGAATGTTGGTTCAGGAGTTAAGTTAACTGGGGTTAGATGATGGCCACTACCATTGACTTGCTTCATAATCTTGGGCAAGTTATTTAACTTCTCTAAGATTCAATATCTGCAAGTGTCAGATGAGGATAATAGTATTAATAATACATAACCTATAAAATTGACGTGACAATTTGATCATATTATCCATATAAAATATTAAATATAGTACCTGACATACAATAAATGCTAAAGAAGCAACTCTTAATGATTTAAGTAATTAGCAATAAAAACCAATAATTTATATTATTAATATACTTGGCAATAATAACTAATTTAAACAATTAGTAATAATAAATATTCCTATTATATTTATTATCAGCAGCTGGAGGAATATTGTATCCCTGGCTAGAGGACAATCTCTAGGAAATTTTCTGAGCTTATTTCCTATTTATAAACTGGAGATATTAATGGTTATCTCTAGATTTTTATGTAGGATGGATAAGAAATGCATGCAAAAAGTATTTTTGATATGGGATTATTATTTTTATTCTATGAAAGCAGCACCACTCAGAGCCTTTAGTGAACCGAAGTATGGCTTTGTTTTGCCTCAAACAGCAAGCCCTTCTAAATTACAACCCTGGGAAATAAAGATGATAGTAAATTATTCAGGCCATCTCCTGGCCTGGGGGACTTAGGGTTATGGTTCAGATAGTAAGTCCTAGAGTAAGTGGACGTTTAGCCAGGCTGCAGATTGATGAGTGCTGAGCGGAGCTGGTTATTTGATCCCCAGGAAATGTTTCTGGGCTGGGGTCACTGTTGCCAGCGTTTGAATCAATAAGGCAGCACCTTTCAGACCAGAAAGTTCAGTTCTATTTATCAAGTCAAGAGAAGTGAGAGAAGCAACAAGCATGATGAAAACAGGGCACTCGCTGAGCCTATAGTCAGCTCCAGTGCAAGAGGGAGAGAGAAAGGCAGACGGTGTCCAGGCTTCCAGGGATGTCCAGGGCCTTCCTCCCTCAGGCCCCCTAGTTCTTTAAGAGCTCCACAACTTTTCTCATCTCTCCAGAGAAATGAGCAGCAGACACCAATTCATCCCATAAGCTTTTACTGAACACACACCAGGGCCAAGCATTGCTCTGGGCACAAGGAATATCCACTCATACATTTGTTCAACAAATACGTATTGAGCCCTTACTCTGTGCCAGACACTCTGGTAAATGGAACAACGAATGAGACACAGCCGTGGTGGGTGGCGGTGGTGCTCTCAGGCTAGCGGGGGATAGAAATCAATCAGCAACGGCAGAGCGATGAACAATGCAAGGGAAGAGTGCACAGGGCATCATCAAAGCACAGAGGAGGGACACTAGACCCAGTCCGGAGGAATCTAGGGTGACATCCAGAGGAGGTGATACTTCCAGGAATTAAAGGATGCATAGAAGTCAGTCAAAGGGAGGAGGAGACCAAAGGCAGAGGGAGTAATATGCTCAAAGATCTAGATGTGAAATCCATGATATTTTTGTAAAATGGAATACAGCACCATTTGGCTATAGTAAAAAAAAAAAAAGAAAATATATAATGGGAATTAGCCAGAAATGCAGCTAAAAAGGTTAGCTGGAGGCACACATCACCCACCTGCTCAGAATACTCTGCGGTGTTCCCAAAATTCTACCAAGAATATTGTCAAGTGGCTTGAGAAAAAAGGCAGAGGAAGAATGGTTTGTCCTAGGAACGGCACTGTGCCATGTGTCCCACCACCTTGGAGCTGAGAAACAGCAGAGGCTTCCTCCTGGGATCCTTCTGTGAGCAAGGCTGCTTCCTGGTCTGAAGGCTGACTTAGCAGGTTTCAGTCCCCCAGATAGTGTCTGTGTCCCAAAACCTAGAACAGGCATACCCTGAAAACAATGACATAAGAAACAATCATCCCAGTATGGGTTCTCTCAGTGATCCTATGTTCATAACTCCACGTCAAAGCACCCCCTTTCCACCTTCTCCCTACTACACTCTCCAACAAGCTGATTGGCCTTTGAAGTCACTAATAACTCTCCATAAGGGGGAGACCACTAGAAGTGGGCTAGCCCCAAATCAAGGAAAAGAATCAAACTCACACGTCTGTGTTATGGCATCTTATCCTCAGGTCATTTTCCCAATTATGTGTTATCTGGCACCCATGACTTTCCCTCAGTTCTCATCTAAAGCACTTCCTTGAGTTGTTTCCAGTAAACCATTACTGAGATTTCTGTGCAAGGAGGTACTTGTCGCTTGCTGAGTCTGAGGCAAAGGGGTAGGATGCTCAGCAAACCAAGCGCCATGGCAGCCAGGGAGGGTAACAGGCAGAGGCTGCTTGCTTCCCTGATGGAGTGAGAAAGATAGGGGAAAAGAGGAAAGGTGCAAGAACTAGCTTAGAGGACTTTCCCTGGAAGACATATATATTTATATCTCTATACTTGACTGAGAATGTAGTGGCTTAGAACAGTGCTTTTCAACTTACCCTGCACACGAATTCCCCGGGGAGCTTGCTGAAATGCACCTTCCAATTCAGTACATCTGGTTTGAGGCTCGAGGTCTGCATTTCAAAAAAGCTCCCAGATGATGCCATGTTCATTATCTACTGCTGCGTAACAAATGACCCCAAAACCTAGCAGTATAAAACAACAAATATTTATTATCTCACCCAGTTTCTGAGGGTCAGGAATCTGGAAGCAGCTCAGCTGGACGTTCCTGGCTTGGGCTTTCTCGAGAAGTGACAGGCTGCAGGCTCTGCAGGGGCTGCACTCCCCGGCCTCCTGCTCCTGTTGGCCAAGGCTGCAGCCCCTCACTGTGTGGGCCTCTCCTCGGACTGCTCATGACACAGCTTTCCCTAAGATGGAAGCCACAGTCTTCTCACAAATAATCCCAGGCGTGACACGCTATCACTTCTGCTATATTCTATTTGTCAGAAGGGAGTTACTAACTTCAGCCCACACTGAAGGGGAGAGGAACTTATCTCCATCCCTTGAAAGGAAGAGAATCAACAAATATGTAGACATATTTTTAAAACCATCACAGATACCATTGCTGCTGGTCCTTAGCCCACACTTGGAGAGACAGGGCTTAGAACAGAGTGTCCTTACTCATCCTGCTGAGGTTGGAGTACAGGCTCACTGACACTGCCTAGAGAGTCATTTAGCCTTTCAGTACCTCATCTGAAAAATAGAAATATCAATGAACCTATCACGCAGGGTGTTGCCTCATGAGATCACACGCAGAAACTGTTCAGCCCCGTACCGGGCAAGTAGAGGTGCTCAATTAATGGTAACCATTATTGTTATTACCCGTAATGTTATCATTTGAGAAGCTAATCCACTTCTTAGTGGCAGGCTCAGGAGTTCCAGGCTCTGCCCTCTTGGCTCCTTGGTCCTGGTCCTGCTCAGTGCAGGTCCCCTTCTGTCCCCTAAAGCAGAAAGGTAAGACCTGAATTGTGCAGGAATTCCAGAGACAACCTGCTGTCTCATTGTCCAGCCTCCTACACAGGGGCTGGGTGGGTGGGTGGAGGGGATATGGTTCGATAGCATGAAAGCAGTTTTTGGGGTGTGGCAGACAGTTTTAAGGTGGTCGAAGGGTCATCTTGGAAAAAGATGCATGAATCAGAATCTCTGAGTGATGGAGTCTGATAACCTGCATTTATAACCACTTTCTAGGCTAATTTTTATGTACACAAGTTTGAGAAGCACTGCAGACAGATGCAAGAGATTTATTTTTTCACCTACATTCCCCCTTCACCTCCAAAAAGAATGGGAAGGCTTGACTTTGAGCTCCTCAGAACAATAATGAACTGTCCTCCTGGGGCCCTGTCTGAGGCCAGAGCTGGACTGGCCCTGGGGTTGACCCGGTGCAGAACTTCTGTCCTGGTGACTAATGATCTAGCACGGCCCAGCCTGGCTGCGGTTTGTCTACAGGCCCCATGACAGGCCCATCCACCCAGATAACCACAATCTTGCTTTGTGGGATCAAATACTGCTCAGAATTTATGAGTCCAAGAAATGACATGGCTGTGCTAGAGAGGGAACAGAGAGGGGGGGGCCTCTTCTCCCCCGGGAGCCTTGGCTGCCTCACCTAGCTTCAGGCTGCAGGTCAGGCCAAGAGGACAGGCTGCGGACTGTTCTGGGTAGGAACAGGGTCAGGGTACCAATGAACAGCGTAGCAGCTGCTTCATGTCTCCACTCAACCCCTTCCACTGTGTCAGAGGGTGAAATCATGGCATGGTACACACTGGTGCATTTTGTCATCCTAAAACCCAGGACGAGGTTAAAAATAAAAAAAGCAGCATTCTCCCATTCTTTCCATTATCAGGGAATGGAAAAGATGTTTGTCATTGTTATCCCTTAACAACTGGAGTTAATGGTTCTCTTAGGGCTGAGATGCTGCAGGCCTGAGTTGCAACTTCCAAATAGGCATCTTTTCTATGTTTGTCCTTCCTTTAGGAACTTGGGCCTGTAGTTCACGGTAAGATAGAGCTTTTGGAAATGAGAAAGCACAGACAGCATTCATTCATTCATGTAACTGAATTTGATTAAGTATTAACACTATTTACCATTCACCTCTTAGGCAACTGAGGATACAGCCATAACCAGGACCAGTGATGGAGCTTACATTCTAAGGCGGGCCAGTAGAGACAAGTAATTAACAAGGAAACATACAAATTAACAAGATAATTTCTAGTTGTAATGAAGCAGGAGTGTTTTTTAAATCACGAATTAACCTGTGCTACCGTTGGAGGAAGAAAAGAACTAGAAACTGATTTGCGATGCAGACTTTAAGTTCTTCTTATCCTTTCGTTTGTAAAATGGTTTCCTAAGGATGATTTTTTGCTCTATTTTCACTTTCCATTTTCTTTGGATGGAACATCATGCAGCCTTACAGCACAGGGATCCCAGTAATAGCACAGTTGTTACTACAGAGACTTGTCCAGGTCAGATTTTATTGCTTTTGGCCCAAGGCTGCTGCAAAATTTACAGAGCAAAGAGAGGTACAGTGTGGTCTACTGAGCAAGTTACTGAGTTAAAGCGAGTTTCTATGCTTGAAGATACTTAGCATTTAAAGGCCGTTTCATAAAAGTCATCATTAGACTAATATATCACAGTGGCAAATCAACAATGATGTCTAAAAGTATGAGCTGTGATTTTAGAGCAGCCAGTACAAAAAAGCCTTGCACACAAGGTGGGGGTGGTTTTGCTTATACATTTTGGGGGGTAGAGCCCTATGAGATCTGTGGAACACCGTGAACCCTGGAAAATGCACACATGTGCATTCACATAAAATTTCAGGGTCCATGAACTCCTGAAGTCCATCCATGGGTTCCCCTGAGGATCCATGGATCCCAGTTTCCTGCTCTAAAATTTATATTTATGGAAAGACATCCAAGATATTTTTGAGTGAAAAAAATTACAGACAGTACATATAAGATGAATCCATTTTTCTTTTAAATGCTATACATAAATGAACATTTGGTATTTGAGGGGGGTGGAATCAAGTCAAAGGATTACTTTATTTTATGGGCTTCCTTTAGAATTATTTTATATAGCAAATACATTACTATTGTAATAGTAATTTTCTTAAAAATGAAGCCTTCCACATAGAGAAATCATCACCATGTCCGAATCAGACAGTGCAGGTACCATTTCTGGGCAACTGATCCCGACTGAGAATCAGCAGTCGGAGGACTAGTGCAGGTGAGAACAGAAGGGGCGGAATACAAGGTCATGTGGAAGGTCCATCTCACGCTGTTTTAGATATGGGGTTGCTGGATTTAGAAGAGCTCAGTTGGGTAGCAGTGAAATAATTAGGAAACGTATTTCTGTCAGAATTTGTCTAAAATGAAAAAAGAGCAAATTGGCTGTGTGGAATGGTCTCCTCAGATCATTTTAGGTTAAACTGGACCCTGTACTAGAAAGGCCTACAACATAAAGCATTTTTATCAAAGATCTCTCATTTTAAAGTTAGCCCATGATGGGTCCTCATCGGGAAGGAATAGAGCTGAAGTACAAACGGTCGGGATAGACCCAGCTTCCACACTTCCATACCTGGCCACGGTTCACAGGAAGTTTTACATCTGGGGGCATTTGATCATGCATGCACGGTATGTCATGTTGCAGATCATGATCCCTTTCCCATCTGACCCCGGGCTGCTTCCTGCTAAGGTGGTGAGGAGACCTTGCGAAAGGTCTAAATGAGGCACTTTGCATTCAGGAATCATCGACTGCTTTAGGGGCGGATTTTTGCAAAACCACACAGCTTAGCACTGCCTACTCAAGGGAGCTCAGCTGTGCAAGCAAAAGAGACTGGGCCGTCCTCTGAATTAAGTCCTGGCCTGTCTTCTTCCCTGCTTTCCTCTCACCATGAAACCACGAGCTGTGGAGAGCAGGCCTTGGCCAGCTTCTGCTCCATTTCCCCCCGGACGTGGGGCATGGAGGCCAGTTTCATCTACTGGAGTCACTCCACCTGCTGTGCGCTTGGCCCATTGTCCTCTTGAGCTTAAACAGGACAAAGGGTCAATCACCACACTCCAAAACGGCGATTCCAGACGAGGCAGTAGAGTGAAGCGATTAAGTAAGCTATTTTTTGTTTGTTTGTTTGTTTTTCATGAAGAACGATTGATTGGTTGATTGAAGGAGACAGGGTCTCACTTTGTTGCCCAGCCTGGAGTGCAGTGGTGCAATCATAGCTCACTGTACCCTTGAACTCCTGGGTTCTGGCAATACTCCCACCTCAGCCTCCTGAGTACCGAGGAGCTGGGACTACAGGTGTGTGCCACCCCACGCAGCTTAAGTTAGCTATTATCAATGTGATTTCAACGATATGGGCAGAGCTGCTACAAGAAAGGGATTATACCTGCACAGATCTACCTGACATCTATGGGTGAGGGTGACGCTTTTGTCCCTCCACCAGGAAGTAAAGGCATTTATAGGATTAGGATCATCCTGATCTTTCCTGTCTTCCATTCCCAGTCCTCCTTGGGACCAAGGCTGTCAGAGTGACAGCCCAAGACATCGATAGCCCACATGATTGCATCGTTACCAGCTATAACTGCTGCTGCCTTATAGTCACAGAGTGCTTTCCAGCCTACACAGCCATGTGTGCCATGAATTAGTTATTTAATTTGATCCTCATAACACATCAGTGAAGTCCAGATGAATGTCCCCACTTGACAGATTAGAAAACTGAGGCTCAGAGAAGATAAAAATTTTCTCCCAAGTCTGCTCACCTCATTGGTGAAGATACTTGCAACCAGCTCTTCTGACGCCAAATGCAATGCTCTTTCCCCTCCACTAGCTGAGATTAGACAGGTGGCCAAAAAAACCCACAGCCCAGAATTGAGCCAGAAAGTGTCCCTGGGCATGATTTGTGTTTGTCCTGAACACAGCAAAGGAAGCACTTCTTTACCCCAAAAACAAAGATAGTAACAGCTAGTTAACATGTTCTAAGTCCTTACTCTAGACTGGGCACTGTTCTAAACCCTTCCAGACTCTTATCCCTCCTGATCTCCACAACTACTGTAAGTAGAGACTACCCTTATTTTCTTCATTTTATATTAACATATGAATAAACTGAGGCTCAGGACATCAAGTGACTTGTCCACAATCACAGACAAAAAGCGGCGTTGCCAGGATTTCCTCTAGGCCCTGGGACTGTAGAGGTCCCTTCTCCCAGTGGGTTTGTTCAACATTCATTTATCGGGCCACCCACCCCTTCAGATGCCCTCAGGACCTTTGCTTGGTAGCAGGTTACTTGATTGAATCAGGCCAAATAGTTCCACCTCATCTGTTAACACCCCTTCAGCGATGGCGCATTAGCGGCCTAAAACCAGCAGCCCCAAATCCCTTCTTTCTGCAAAATCGCTCTTTCAGATGGCGGTCAAACTCCACGAGGACACAAAGACAGATTCCTCACACAGAGGCTCAGTTGGCAGTGCCATTAATAAATGTCTTGAAGAGGGCCAGGGGAAAAGATCGCTGCCATTTTGCTGGGCATCTGGGGAGCGAAACACAAGCAACTCAAATACATTTTTTATTTCCTTTGTCAAGAACCTCCATATTCCATAGACCAGATGGATTAGTTAGGGTTTTTAAAATGGTCTTATGTTTCAATGAAATCAAACTCCCCTTTCCCATCTCCACCAAATAAAAAGAAAAACCACGTGCAAAGAAAAAGGCAAAAGCCTAAACCTCTGTGTTGACAAATGCCATGAAAAAAAACACTTTCTCTTTATCCGATAAATGCTCGTAATTGTGTCTCAGCACAATTTTTCCCTAAAGGAACTAAGCGCAAAGCTAATACAATTTGGTGAAGAGAAATAAACTTGCAACGGATTGCCCCCACAAAAATGTGCTGATAACGGAGGCGGGATTTAAGATGTTGGAGAAGGTCTGTGCCAAAAAGGGAGAGCAAGTCCCGCTGCCTGTGTGACCTGGAAGTCTCAGCCCTTCAAGTACCAGAGTTCAGCCTCGGGTTTTGGCGTCCTCCTTGGAGACCCCGATTGATAGCTGGTGTCTCTGCGGATACAACTTGAGCTAATTCCCAGGATAATGACCCGGCCGCCCGTGATTTACTAACCTCACCGCTGCGCAGCCGCTCCGTCAGGGCCGGTTAATCCTTTAATGGGCCCTGCAGTGTGTCCAGGGCTGCTCCAAAAATTCCACAGCCCTCCCTGGAACACTGAGGGGCATTGAGTGCCCTCACCCCTCCCCTCCACTGCTCCCCGCCCCCCACCCCTTATCTTATCAGGTAGCTAATTCCCACAAATTATTGTGTGGTTCAGGCAGAAAAATGAAATTGCTCTCAAATCATAAATTTGTCACTTTCCGGACAGCTGCTAAGTCAAGAAAATCTTGACCAAGTGGGGCTTAGTCACTGTGCCGAACAATTAAAACCCGTAAGTGCCTCGGGCTCCTCTCGAAGCAGTGTTTATTGATGGAAGGGAAGAAAACAGTTTATGTAGAGATTTAGCACGTGTCCACTCTTAAGTGGAATGTAATCCCTTATCGAGGATAATGTGACTCCCAACACACTGTCCCAGGCAAAATGTCTCTGTGGCCATCCCCGAGCTCAGTATTTGCCTTAAGATAGGGAACACCTAAGATTCCTAAATCTAGTCCTACTCAGAGCTGAAAGTATCTACCAGGGCTGCAGTGGGCGTAGAGCCCACGGGGTCCCATGAACAGGAAGCCTAAGAGAGGACATCGAGGAACTCGAAATTATACATCCAGAGTGGGCCTACTTCCTAGCATGTCAACCGTCAGCCTATTCAAGCCACCATCATCTCTCACTTGCATGACTGCCAGGGCCTTCTCACTCGTCTCCTGTTTTTGCCTTTGCCCCGATTCAATCTGTTCTCCACTCAGCAGCCTGAAGGATCCTTTTAATTTTTTTTATTGAGGTAAAATTCACACAGTACTAAAGTTAAACAATTTTAAGAGTACCATTCAGTGGCTTTTAGTGCACTGCTAATAATGTTGTGCAATCATCACCTCTATCTAATCCCAAAACATTTTCATCACTCCAAAAGGAAACCCATTAAGCAATCACTCCCCAATCTGCCCTTCCCCCAACTCTTGGCAACCATTTATCTGCCGTCTCTGTGGATTTGCTTATTCTGGATATTTCATTTCAATGGAATCATACAACATGTGACCTTTGTGTCTGGCTTCTTTCACGTAGTGCGTTTTTGAGTTTCACCCATGTGATAACCTGTATCAGGAGGTAATTTCTTTCTATGGCTGAATAATATTCTGTTGTGTGGATATACCACATTTTGTTTCTCCATTCATCGGTTGACCGACACTTGGACGTTTCTACCTTTTGACTATGATGAATAGTGACGCTGTGAACATTCTTGTACAGGTTTTAGTTTCAATACCTGTTTTCAATTCTTTTGGGTACATAACTAGGAGTGGAATTGCTGTGTCTTGAAGCTTTTTTATTGGCACATATTTTACATATTTACGGGGTGCCTGTGATATTTTGCCGCATGAAAAGAATGTATAATGATCAAGTCAGGGTTTTTGGGGTATCCATCACCTTGAGCATTTGCCACTTCTATGTGTTAAGGACAATTCAAGTTCTCTCTTCTAGCTACTTTGAAGTATACAATACATTGTTAACTACAGTCCTTCTAATTTTTAAGTCACGTCATGTTACTCCTCTGCTCAAAATCCTGCAATGGCTTCTCATCCCAGAGTAAAAACAAAATGCCTTTCAGTTCCCTGCAAGATCAGTCCTTTGTGATCTGGCTTCTCCAACCTCTCTTCTGCATTCATTTGTTTTTGCCCACTTGGTTCCAACACACTGGCCTTCTTACTGGTCCTCAAGTGCGCCAAGACCTCAGACCTCTCCTCTTGGTTGGTCTGCCTGGAACATTCTTCCCTTCTCCCTTACTTCCTTCTGGTCTCTGCCCAAATGACGATCCCACTGAAAATAGAAATTTTATCCCTTCTACCCCATTTTGCTGTTCTCACCTGACCTAATAAATATTCATTTGATGTTCTTGTTACTGTGTCTATTTCTCCTAATAGAATGTAAACTCCCAGAGAGCAGGATTTTTCTACTCTGTTCATTGAAATTCCCAGTACCTAGAACAGAGCCTGCACAAAGTAATAATAACTAACACTTATACAAATGACTGACCCAACAGGGGGGTGCTTTTTATACCAAGCTATCATTGCCGCTATCTCCAATTACTAAGGCAAAGGATGTCACAGTAGGCCCTTGGTATCTGCAGGGGACTGGTTCCAGGAACCCCACACATACCGAAACCCGCATATGCTCAAGCTCCTTGTATTTTGCATGTAACCTATGCACATCTTCCATATACGTTCGATCATCTCTAGAATTACTTATAATACCTAATACAATGCAAATGCCATGTAAATAGTTGTTATACTGTTTTGTTTTCTGTGTATTATTTTTCATTGTTATATTGTTATTTTTTGAAGTATTTTTGACTCTCAGTTTATTGAATCCAAGGATGCAGAATCTGTAGATACAGAGGGCTGACTGTAGTTCAGTCTCTATGCATATATCAAGCTTTAAAAAAAATTTCAGCACAAAGTAAATTAGGCAGCAACCCAGATGGAAGTAGTCTACATATATTAACTCAAATAATCTTTACAAGAAGCCTATGTTGTTAGTTACCTATGGTAAGTGCCTTGCCCAAGGTCCCACAGCTAACAAGGGACAGAAAAAGGATTTACACCCAGCAGAGTGCTTGCTCTAAAGCCCTCTACATATACAACCTTACCATTTGAATGTATTGAATGAATAAATGAACACAAATATTAGCCTTTGAGATCTGAATCTTCACTTAAAAAATCCAAGCTGTTAGACTTAGAACATTTGCTGTGGTATGGGTTATTGAAATATATTTTCTTAACTTACCCAGCTAAGGAAGAGTTCTGAGTTGTAACAGGACAGTTACTGAAATAACAAAGTTGATTTTTACAGCTGTGTGAAAGCAACAAGTACAGAGAGCAAGCTATATGATCACTCAGTCATTCAGTTGATATAGGTGGTGGGTTTGATTTCAAGAGCTCAAGAAATATCACTTTATTTTCCTAAAATAAAACTTAATTCCTATGTCAAACTCCCATGTCACTGAGATCATTAGGTCAATTTAATCTTGGTCAGTATTAAAGGTTCTAGGACACTCACATACTGCCAAAGCCTGGAACATGGTCTTTCTGTGGTTCCAAGCATTCACTGAGACATCTGGCGGACACCTCCAGGCCTGGAGGGCACAAGACAGCCAGCTGGGCCGTCTGTGGCATTCTGCAACCTTGTCTACCTAGACACCTCACTCAGCCACCCCCTCCTGGGGTCCTGCCATCTCTTCCCATGCCCCATTTTCTTTTCCCACCTTCTCCTGCCTAAAGGAATCTTATTCTGGTCTTCAGGAGAAATCCCTTTTCTTTTAAATCTTGGGGATTTCTTCTCAGAGGTATTTCCTCTACTCAGTGGCAAATTACAAATATAAAAATACATAAAAACTCAAAAGAGGGACAAGCTGGCCATTCCTTCTAATCATACCTCTCACCTGAGGAAATGAGCCCAGGGACTAGCTGCTACAG
Source organism: Avahi laniger (assembly GCA_963575035.1). Lineage (NCBI taxonomy): Eukaryota > Metazoa > Chordata > Mammalia > Primates > Indriidae > Avahi > Avahi laniger. The sequence goes on along the minus strand of CAUYSK010032952.1, from coordinate 9,539 downwards.
TAGGAAGGGGAAGGGAAAATGTCAGAGTAAAAATGAAGAGGTTAAATTTTCAAAAATAATATCCTACTACCTATTATTGAGCACATACTATGGACTACTCTTCTGCATGCTAAGGATATAGAGAGGAACAAAATCTGCATAGCGGATGTATTGGTTTCCAATTGATGCTGTAACAAATTATCTTGTGGCTTAAAACTACAAAAATTTATTAGAGTATAGTTTTGGAGATCAGCAGTACACAATGGTTCTCCCTGTGCTAAAATCAAGATACCAACAGGGCTGTGTTCCTTTTGGAAGCTGCAGGGGATAATTCATTTCCATGTCTTTTCTGGCTTCTAGAGGCTGCCCACATTCCTTGGCTTATGGCCCTGTATCACTTGGAGCTCCGCTTCCTTCATTGCATCTCCTGCTCTGATTCTGACTCTCCTGCATCCCTTTTTCCTTTATAAGGACCCCAATTACATTTATAGTCCACCTTGATAATCCCGGAAAATCTCCACATTTTAAAATCCTTCGCTTAATCACATCAGCAAAGTCCTCTTCGCCTTGTAAAGCAGTGTATTCCCAGGTTCTAGCATGCACATCTTTCCAGGACCATTTTTCTGCCTCCTACAAGGGTTTACACTAGAGCTGCTGCAGTAGGTCCTGTAACAGGAGAAATGTGGAGATACAAGAGATCGCAAAAATGCCAGGTTTGGGGATCAGGAGAAGCTTCTCTATTTAGGCTGAGACGTGGAAGATGAATAAGAAGGATTTGGGAAGAATGAGGAAAAGGAAGATACACCGGGAGAAATTCAGATGAAGTTTAGAACAAAGGCTGAACAGTGACAGAGAAGAAAGCAGATCTTTGGAGCTGGGAGCTGTGGAGCAAGATTGTAAAGTGAGGGCTTAGTGTCAAAGGCCTGGAAAGGCCGGGCGCGGTGGCTCATGCCTGTAATCCTAGCACTCTGGGAGGCTGAGGCAGGAGGATCGCTTGAGCTCAGGAGTTCAAGACCAGCCTGAGTAAGAGTGAGACCCTGTCTCTACTAAAAATAGAAAAAAATTAGCCAGGCAAGGTGGCGCACTCCTGTAGTCCCAGCTATAATACTTGGGAGGCTGAGGCAAGAGGATCGCTTGAGCCCTGGAGTTTGAGGCTGCAGTGAGCTACGATGACACAGCTACAATGCATTCAACCCAGGGCCATAGAGCAAGACTCTATCTCGAAAAGAAAAAAAAAAAAGGCCTGGAAAGCCCTGGGAAATTTAGGCTTTATCCTAAGGGCAACAGGTGTCGAGGTGAGATGGCTTGCCTTTTAGAAAGTCACTCGGCTGCCTGACAGTCTAGATTGGGAGGGGGGCAAGAATGGTGATGGGGAGAACAGTTAAGAGGCGTGACAATAACCCAGAGACAGATGCCGGGGGTAGGAGGTATGATGACTTGGTGCCTGCAGGAGAGCCACATGGAGACACTTGGGAAAGAGCTGGCTACAGCTCTGTCTTGGGATCTTGTGAGGATTGAACGAATGATCCATGGAAAGCACTCAGTCCAGCAGCTGGCGCATAGTAAGTGCTTAATAAATGAGGTAGTATTATTATTATAATTTATTAGTTTTATATTCAGGTCTGTGCTGTGCTTCTTTAAACCATGGCCTGAGAGCCATTTGGGAGAAAATAAAAAGGAAGTAAATAAATGAGGGGAGAGCAAGGAAAGGATGGTTCTGTAGCTGTACACGTGTCCATGTTCCTACTCGGAGTGCCGTGGGTTAGTTAACAGGGAAAGGATGGAGGCAGAGTTTGCCTGCTGAAGTGGAGGCATCAGTTAGCATTAACCAAATCCAGAGGGGGGGACAAACTGTCCTGAGTGCACTTACTTCTGTAATTCTAGGAAGAATCAGACATCCATGGGTGAGGAGTCCCCGGATATCCCGGTGAGGAGACAGGAGGGAAATTCGGGCTGATTGCTGGCGTTAACTCCAGGCTGTTCTGCTTTTAATGGAGGCTGGGTGGATGTGAGGGGCGGGAAAAGTCCTTTCTTAACAACATCAACATCTGCAACACCAGCAACGAGTGGGTTCTTCCCTTCACACAGATTTCAACCTCGTATCGCCATCAAAGAGAGTTCTCTGTCTACACAACTGGAGACACAGGCACTTATAAGAAGATTGGGGCAATCTCTCCTCGTGGTTTAATATTAGTACTTGCCCCTAAGAGAGAAGAATTAATTTTCTTGAGCAAAAGTACCATTTGGTACAAGGGAAAGTTTTATGATTAATGAACCACCAGAGGCCATTTATTTCCTTTAAATATTATCATTATGAATGCAGCAACTTCATAGGAGAAAAATGGAATTCAAGGAACATTAACCTCTAAATAATTACGGCATTTCAAATCCCTGCCCAGTCTTCATTGTTAATAATACAACTCTGGAAGTTGTGAGCACATGGTCAGACAATGCAATGGGAAATATCCAGAATCCAGCTGGGTGTTGTTTTAATACCTTTGATTTGTTGTGGGACTTCAAGGCCGAAAAAATATGGAAAGAATGCAGGATTCCATCAAGTAGAGAGGTCTTTAAAACCAGACCAAAAACATTTAATATTTTAAGAGTCAAAGAAATGCAAACCCAGTAAAGTGAAGCAGCAAACTGGGAGATGTGCACACTTCTGTATGTAGAGAGAAGGGTGGGGATTTGGCTGTAAGATCAGCCCCATTTGGACAGCTTGAGATATAGAACCACACATAAGGTCCAGTGGGCCCCCTTAGTCTCATGGACAGCTTTGTAATCAGCATTCAGACTCAACCATGCCAAAGGTAACCCCCAAAGTATTCAGAATAATATAATTACTTCCTTAAAGAGTAAAAGTTTCCTTCATTCTGAAACCTGGAGGATTTTTTAATACATAAATATAGAAATGGCAAGAGATGTAAGCAGAAATGTTAATATTTTTGTGTTAAGACATCTGCATTTATTTGATATTTTAAATGTAATGTTTAAGAAAATTTGGTCTAATTAGAGGTGACAGGTCAGTCTTGCAATTCTGTTTTAAAATGTAATGAGTGACTGATGTATACGTGTAATATTTAAATTGAACTCTGATTAAATTTCCATACAAATTTTGAAGGAGGCTTGAGAATCACTATATTTAAAGGTTTAATTTATTATATTTAAAAGAGTTATTTAGGTTCTCAGGAAAGTTTTGTTTGACCCAAATAGGTATAGTATTAAAAGTAAAATCAAGTATGTTAAATGTATATCTGCAATTTGAAATGTTAAGAAAAGCTAAAGTTTTAAAATGAAATCAAATATCAATCAAAGATTTATGCATTGTACTAGTTTTGAAAATAAACACATAACAGTTGTAAACAGAACTTAGAAGCTCATGGAAGACCTAAAGCATTGATTTTGTAACCTTACCAAATTGAATATTGATTTTTAAAAACCAAAGTAAGCTTCAGGAAAATATTTTTTTGTACCAAAGTATGCCCTTAAGGATATAAAATAAATAATAATCAATTCATATTTATGAGCGTGGATGAAAATATTTCTCCATCACTATAAGCAGTGGTAGCTTTTATTCCTATTTAATATTATTTTATATATGTGTACATGTGTTAATATATGTATATCTGTTAAAATAGAAACTTCAAACTATGTCAGTACATGAAATACGTGTGTGTGTGTGTGTGTGTGTGTGTGTGTGGTATTTCAGATACAATGCACAAATAAAATCCATCTTAATGAATTTTCTTACATTTTGGGCCACTGGACTCATTTTCTCTCACTAGTCATTCTTAGGCAGTTTCCTTAGGTCAACTAGATATATAATTATATATAAGTGATATTTTCAATATATTTCCCATATACCTTCTTCAATGAAATGTCTGTTCAAACTTTTGTATTTTATTTTTGTATTATGCCATCATCTCTTGTTTCTATGTCCCCTGGAATAGTTATTGCCAGCATTTCTAATCCCTCGCGGTGGTGACAAGAGACATCCTTGTCTGCTTCTGTTTTGGAGAATTACTTTGGCTCTTCTACATTAAGGATACTATTGGCTTTTACATTTAATTTTTAAAATGTCTCACTCTGTCATCCAGGCTGGAGTACAGTGTCACCACTAACTCACAGCAACCTCAAACTCCAGAGCTCAAGTGATCCTCCCACCTTAACCTCCCAAGTACCTGGGACTACAGGTGTGTACCACCATGACCAGCTAATTTTTTAAATTTTTTGTTGAGACAGGATCTTGCTATGTTTCCCAGACTGGTCTCGAACTCCTGGCCTGAAGTGATGATCCTCCTGCCTTGGCCTCCCAATGTGCTGGGATTACAGCAGTGAGCCACTGTGCCCGGCTCTTAAAACTTTTTACTATAGAAGTTTTCAACATGCACAGAGGTAGAGAGAAAAGTGCACTAAACCCCATGTACTCAACACCCAACCTTCATAATTTTTTTAACCTTTGTCCATTTTTGTTTTATCTACTAACCTCACTCCAAACATTATTTTCTTCTCCTCCTTTTTTTGGCTTGGGGTGGTGGTCCTGAGGCAAACCGGAGTATTTTTTTAACTGAGGTAAAAATCAATGAAATATGTGGATTTTAAGTGTCCAATCTGAAGAATTTCGATAAATGTATATGCACGCACAAGTAATCGGCACCCCAATCAAGACATAGAACATTTCATCACCCTAGAAAATTCCCCTGCGCCCTCCTTCAGTCAATCCCCGCTCCCCACAGGCCACCACTGCTCTGATTCCCATCACCATAGAAACGGTGCCTTTTCCTGAACTTCATGTAAAAGCAATTGTGCAGTGTGTTCCCCTTTGTCTGGCTTCTTTCGTTCAAGCTTTTTTTGATATTCATCCATGTCGTTGCATTTATCGGTTGTTCATTTTTTAAATTGCTGAATAGCATTCCATGGTATGAATGTGCCATAGTTTATTTATTCATACATTCTCCCGTTGACAGACATATACATTTTTTCCAATTTTTATCTTTGTGGATATAAGTAATATGACCATTCTTGTACAGTTCTAAATGTGGACATTTGTTTTCACTTCTTCTGAGTAGATACTGAGGAATGGAATTGTTGGGTCATAGGGTAGGTATATATTTAACTTTATATGGAGCTGCCAAACAGTTTTTCCAGAATGGCTTTACCATTTTACACTCTCCCCAGCAATGTGCGAGAAGTCCAGCTGCTCCTCATCCTTGGCAGTATTTAGTGTTGTCCGTCTTCTCCACCGCAGCCGTTCCAGCAAACGCAAAATGGTATCTATCCTGTGGTTTTAATGTGCCAGTTGCTGAAGGTTTGTGCTCCCCCAAAGTCACATGTTAAAATCTTAACCCCCAAGGTGATGGTATTAGGAGGTGGGGCCTTTGGGGAAGTGATTAGATCATGAGGGAAAAGCCATAATGAATGGGATTTGTGTCCCTATAGAAGTGTTCGTTCCCCTGCCTCCACCATGCAAGGGGCTATCTATGAACCAAGAGTGGGCCCTCGCCAGACACCGATTCTGCCTGCACCTTGATCTTAGACTTCCCAGCCTCCATGACTGTGAGAAATAGATTCCTGTGGTTTATAAGCCACTCAGTCCATGGTATTCTGTTATAGCAGTGCAAACGGACTAAGACACAAGTGTAAATGTGTCTATGTGTGTGTGAAGAAATTCTTCCTATCAAATTTTCATAGTTTTTTTAATCAAGGAAATTGATAAGATTTTTTTGTTGAAGGTGTTTTGTATTTATTAAGATAATTATTTTTCTTGTTAACTAGAAAACTATTAATAGTTTCTATAATTTATATCTTCCATTCCCAAAATAAATCTTGTATTACCATAGTGGACAATTCTTTTAATATGTGTTGTTTTATGCTAATCGATACAATTTGATATACTGTTTTTCTATCTTTTCCCATGTCAAATTAGTTGAAATTATTTGGTGGTGGGGAGGGCAGGAGAGAGGTAGTGCTGTGTCCTTGACAGATTTAAGGATCAAAACCAAATTTGATTCATACAATAACCTCAGTTAATGGGTCACCCCTTCCCCCAATATTTTGGAAGAATTTATCTAATAAAGGTATTTTTTATGGTGCCATGGGAAAAGCATCAACTTGGGAGGAAAACAGAACTGTTCTTGATGTCAGTTGGCCACTGACCAGCCTTATGACCTGACAAATTATTTCGTTTCTCTGAGCTTCAGTATCTTCCACAGCACTGAGCAAGTGGATGGATAAACAGAAGACACCTGGTGAACCCTGATGGCAAGGCTGATGATTGGTGATAAAATCTGCCATGAAATGGGACAATGTTAGGCACATTATCTCCTGACAAATAGAATGGTTGAAACTTTGTCTTTGCACATTGTATTAGTTCCCCACAACTAGGTGGCTTAAAATAACAGAAATTATTCTCTCCCAGTTCTGGAGGCCAGAAATCTGAAATCATAGGGTTGGCATGATGAGGTCCTCACTGGGGGCTCAGAGGGACAATCTGCTCATGCCTCCCTTGTAGTTGCTGGTGGGTGCCACCCATCCTTGGCATCCCTTGCCCTGTAGAGGTATCCCTCCCATCTCTGCCTCCATCTTCACATGGTGTTCCCACCTTTGTCTCTCTCTGTCTATTCTCCTCTTCTTATAGGGACCCAGTGATGTTGGATTAAGGACCCACCTTCTCCAGTATGACCTCATATTAACTAATTGCATGTGCAATGACCTTATTCCCAAATAAAGTCACATTCTGAGGGAAGGACATGAATTTGCGATGGGAGAGGAGACATTTTACAAACCAGTACCCATATTCGTCCATCTTTGGTAACTCAATTTCCGATTATATGTTTATATGTCTCACATGTTATGTGCCCTTTGCAGACAGTGAGATGCACTCAGAAGTCCTGGATTGCAGTCATTGTCCTGCCTTGAGCTGGGTGACCCTGGGCAACCTACTTCACCTTTCTGGGCCTCATCCAGTACTGAAGTCAGGAGAGATGGCCTCTAAGGACTCTTTCAATTTAATCATTCACAAGATTTTGGGGCCCAGTGAAACCTTTTTCATACAGGGAAATGTGGGAATGAGCCATCAAGTAACAGTACCAGAGGCTGCGGAAAGGGTATAAATTGACACAATGGGGTGGGGTTATTACAATTCTTTTTCAGAGCGTCCCAGGCTACAGCTTCTGGGAAGCATCTCTACAGGCGTTACCTGCTAATGATCGCCATGCAAAGATACATAAAAAGGTCTGTGGGACCGCTTCCATCCTGGCTTCTACAGGACGGTCAGGCTGCTCTTCAGAGCCAGTTTCTCGTTACACAGCAGGGCTTATTACCGTGTAAGTTAAAGACCTTAGTATACATTTTGGGAAATGTAGATTGATACTGTCTAGCAGGAATCAAGAGAACAGATCCCATTTACTGAAAGACTACTGGGAATTGCGCGAGGGGCCCTACATGGCCTCTTGCATTTAATCCCCTAAACAACTTTATAAAATCATGTACCCGTTAATCAATAATTGCCTCTCAGCTCCAAATTCACCCTTCAGTACCTGCTTTGCAATAACAGGCTGGCCTGAACTCTACTGAGCACCGTGTTAAGCTTGGTCAGTAGAGGGCGCTGGAGAGACATCACGGGGGAAGATGTTTCTTTTGCTGTTCTGGCGCGCGGTTTTGCTTTGCTTGCTCCTGCCGCTTTATGGGTCCTCCGTGCACGTCTGGGGACGTCCAGTGGCATTCTGCTCCACCCGGGCTCCCCGACTGCCCGGTCCCTTGCAGCCCTGCTTGGGGCTCAGTGACCACCTTGCTGTGGCCTTCCTGTTGCAAACACACCGATGCACCCCAGGCGTCCCCAACAGGCTTCCTAACCCACCCACCAGCCTGGGCTTGCCTGCCCTGGAGGAGTGTTTCCCGTGGCCCTCCTAACGCCGGCACTGCGAACCTTAGGCCAGGTGTCGCCCTGCCAGGAAGCAGGTTCTCAACATCCTGACTCTCCGTGCCCACTCACCTGGGCTCCCTGCACCTGGGAGCGCTGTTTCCTGCTGCCTGGCAACCTCCAGACTTCACCAATCAGCAGGCGGCAACCACGCCTTCCCCAACCGAGTCTCAGCCCCAGCCTCATGGAACGCCTCCCCGTTCCAAGTTTGTCCTTCCCTGTGTACTCTCCCTCGGCCCTGGGGCACCCTTTAGAGTTCTCTTCACATGTGTATGGTCACTCACCTATCATAGTTTAATACTTCTTTAGATTAAACCAGCCCTGTTCAAATCGCTGTGTGGCTTCTGTCTCCTGATTGGATCCATCCGGACACAGGCAGGTACTGTTATTTCCACTTTAGAGAGGAGGGAATGAGATTTGGAGAGGCGAAATGGCTTACTGAGAATCACATGTGGCAGAGCTGGACACAAACCCAGGACTGTCGGTTCTAAAGCCTTTGGTGTTCACTACTCTGTTACACTAACCAGGAGTTACTGTAAAGATACTATTAAATACAGAAGGCAGAGGAGCGGGCTGGCCTTTCCCTGCCCCGCTCCCCATACTTATGTGTCCTGGGTTTCAGATTAAAAAACAAGGGCGAAAAATGCAAAAATGAGGTCAGCTCCTAGAGGAAGATTTTCAACAGTCAAGAATGTCAATAGTCATCTTGAGATAATGGCCAAAATAAACACACAGGAAAAGAAGGGGGAAAAACACCCCATATACTTAAAAACCATTTTTATACACTTTACATATGGTCAATATTCTCTTCCAAATACATTTATTTTGAGGCTATTTGATTTTTGCCAACTTCCCCAGCTTTGTCTTATCTGCTAAAATGCCTCATCTTGCTATGGAAAGGGCTGAAATCCCAGCTTTCGGTCTCGCTTGTATTTGTATTTAGCTCAAAGCAGCCAGATTTCTGGATGATGTATGTCCCAGCTCCGAGGGGCTCTGGTCCCCCTGGGGTTGTGTGCAGAGGCAGCGTGTAACAGCTTCCATATTCCTGCAAACGAAGCCCCGACCTCCTCTTACGGTTTATCCCTTGGGGAAAACAGCAATGTGAGTCCTAATTAGCTTCAAAATAACAAACCCCAATATTAATGATCTTCCTTAAGATTCTGGTCTTCCAGCTTTGGTAGGGAGAAAAAAAAGAGTCCAATAGGGGGAGTCACCATTTCCTGCTGATTAGAGCTGGTGAACTCTGGACTATGAGTTAGGATACCTGGACTTCAGTTCTGGCTTCAACGACCTTAAATGCATTATCTTATTTGATTCTCACTACAAACCTATATGGTGAGCACCACTATTATCCCCATTGTACAGGTTCAGAGAGATTAATAAAACTCATACCATGTGTCCCCTCCTTAGATAGGTTGCTAACTGTTCCCCCAACTTGATGAATATGCTCCAAATGGGGTCCAGTAGGAGAAATGTAGGTAGATCCATGATTGATTTTTTTTTTTTTTTGAGACACAGTCTCACTGTGTTGCCTGGGCTAGAGTGCCATGGCGTCAGCCTAGCTCACAGCAACCTCAAACTGCTGGGCTCAAGCGATCCTCCTGCCTCAGCCTCCCAAGTAGCTGGGACTACAGGCATG
>CAUYSK010032950.1:0-10907 GCA_963575035.1 Avahi laniger | reverse complement strand
ACAGCCTAAAGAATGCTTCCTGGTACTTTATCTCATGTCACGGTTGGGGAAACTGAGGTTTGGAGAGGGACAGTGGCTGGTCTAGGGGCAGAGCTAGGAAGTGGAGGGGTTAGGACTCAAGCTCTAATCTCCTCGTTCCATTCTGAGCTGGTGACACCCACCACCATGCAAGGTCCCTGAAGCTGGGAGGACTCACACGCCCAGAGCCTGGCGGCGCCCCCACCAAGCTCTAGGCTGCACGAGCTCCAGGAGCTCTGGCTCTGGGTTACGGAGGGTCCCGTGGAGGCAGCAGGCCAGGGAGGGGCCAGGGAACTCCATCCCAGAGGAACGGGGGGTGGAGAGCCCGGAAAAGGCTGTCGTACGGGGACGGGCAGGAGGCCTGGCAGGTGTTTAAGGAGACAGGTGCTCACGGGATCAAATCCCAGCTCCGCCACGCACCAGCTGGGGGACCTTGGGCAAATGTGGCTCTGGCTGCTCATTAATAAAATGGGGATGATAGTATCTAACTCACAAGTTACTGAGGGGATTAAATCAGACTGTTCATTTATCCATAGACACATATCGAGAGCCTCCAGGTTGCCAGCCCGGGCACTTCGCACCGTTTCAGGCAGTTGTCATTATCACGTGATTCATATCCTTCATGAGTGGGTAGAAGTTACAGAAAATCAGCCTTTTCTCATAGCTGCCCAACAATGGCACAAGCAGCCTAGCTCAGGGCAGAGTGGTAGTGAGCTCCCCATGTCTGAAGGTGTGCAAGCACAAGATGGGGTTGCCATAGCAGAGATTCCTGCACTGACTGACCCAGTCAGACATAAGTAGGCAGAGATGATGGGGTCCTCTGGGCCACTGGCTGCTAAGACCAGGTGTGAAGAGCCCCAGCTCCCCAGCCTCTCTTCCCACCTCATTTTCCTCCCTCCCTTCCTCCCGGCAGAGCCCACGCCCCTCTTCCAGCCCAGAGGGCGGAGGATGGAGCCTCAGCCTCCAGGAGCAGCTGTAGCAGCGCCCCCTTGAGGCGAGATGCCGCCAGTGCGGGTTCCCCTCCCTCCTTCCTCCTCCCTGCTCAGAGCCCAGATCAGAGCAGCCACCTGCCCTCTCCTCCCTCCTCCCACCTCTCCTGCCCTCCTCCCGCTCCCTCCCTCCATTAAGGGTCAAGAGTTCTCACATCTGGAAGCAGGTTCAAACTTTACAAAGCACTTTCACATCCTTTTCTCGGTAGTCCCACTTCACTCCCATGAGACCAGAGGGCAGGAGGTACTGCCCCATTTCATAGGTGGGAAAACCAAGGCCTAGAGAGAATAGGCAACTTGCCCAAATCACCCAACCAGTCATTGTCAGAGCCAAGGCTAAAGAGACTCCTAGTTCAGTGCTCCTCAGCCCCGAGGATGCCTGTCATCTACTAGGAGGGCTTCCCTCACCAGCTTCCCGAGGTTGCCCCCAGTGACAGTGAGCTCACTACCTCATGAGGAACACTGCACCTTTTCTGAGCAGCTCTGACTGGTGAAGTAGATCACCTTGATCACCTTGGCCTCTGCCTCTAAGATGTTCCTTCCTCTGCGCCCTCATTTCACAGGGACGCTGACAGTTTGCAGGTTGAGGAATACACCAGGGTGCCCAGCCAAGACCCGTGAGTGCAGCCAAAACCCAGCCCGTGCTCAGGTGAGGGGTGTGTGCCGGCCCAGAGGGGACCCTCTCCAGTTTGCATGAATGCGCTGTGTGAGCGATCGTGGTCTGGTCAGCCACGCCCCGGTTGTGTAGACACATGTTTGCCACCAAGTGATTTCATAATCCACCTGCCGGTATTCCTGCCGGGCAGGGGGTACCTCGGAGGCAGGCACGTCATCCAGTTCCCCGCTCATCCTAACGCCCGGTACAGACACTCGCCTGTGGGCTTGGAGCACTGGGTCAAGATCTGTCAATTCAAAGTGTGGCTCCTTGCACCGTCTCCGTTGCTCCTGCCCCAATCCCCAGAACCCGGAGCACACATCCTGTTTCTCTCCCCACGCCATGGGAGCAGGGGAGCCAGCCCCGGTGCCCAAAGCCGCACCCTGGGGCGGTGCCTAAGCTACCCACCCCCAGCACCCCACGCCCTCCCAAGTGCCGAGAGGACCGGGCCCACCGATACCTTCATGTAGGCGTTGAGGGCCGGTATCCTCGTCTCTGCGATCTCCTGCTTCACACCCACGTAGACTTTGGCTGAGGAGGCAAAGAGCTGTCCTAGGAGCCGGGCCCCACGTGTCCTGGGCCCGGGGCTGCCCCTGTAGGCCAGGAGTCCGGGCCAGAGCCCCTCCCAGCCCGCCCGGCCTCCTCGTGATCTTCTCTCTCACGGCAGCGGTCACGCTGGCTCCATCCCACCATGTAACTGACATTCTCTGAGTCACACTGTCACCAGCTGAGAGTTGTCTTGTTTTTGTGTTTGTTTATTGCCTGTTGCTCCAGACACACACATGCAGACACACACACACACACACGCAGACACACACACACACACACACGCGCGCACGCACACACATGCACACATAGACACACACACACACAGGATTCTTAGCTTCCAGAGAACAGGATCTTTGCCTGCTCTGCTCACGGCTGCATCCCCATCACCTGGGACAGTGGCTCTCAGTCCCAGCTGCACATTCAAAATTTCACTGTGTAGGAGTCACCCCGGAACGATGAAATCAGAGCCTCTGGGTGGCTCTCGGGAATCAGGAATCTTTCACTCTCTCAAGAAATTTCCAGTATGCCACCAAGGCTAAGAACCAGGAGTCTAGAATCGTGCCCAGATGAATAAATATTTGTTGAGTGGATGAAGGAACAATCCCTCAAACGCAAGGCAGACTGTCCTGGGGGAAGCGGAAACTGATGGTGACCGACTGAGAGATAAAGGTCCCCTCCAGGAGCCTTCAGGCAGGGGCACCGGGGGAGCCAGTCCCCCAGGCATGAGGCCCGCCTGGCCGCAGTGTCCATGGGACAGGCTGGGGTGGTGTCGGCGGTGGCAGGAGGGTCTGGGCTAGAGCCAGACATGTGGGAGTTAGTGGCAAGAAGGCGACCCCGGGGGAGGGGGTCAGCTTGCCCAGGCGAGTGCCGTGATGAGAAGACAGAGGACGGGGTCTGTCCGGAGGATGCGCCCTCCGAGGAGGGCAGAGAAGGCGGATTTGGTAGTGGGGAGGTGCAGCTGGAGCCAGGACGGTGGGAAGGGAATCGGGAGACGCCGCCACCAGAGAAGGGTGAAGGAAACGCAACGGAGGGAGGAGCGGGGTGTGAGGACAAGACCTGAAAGGAGCCCACGGAAGCCAGAACTGGCAGGTCGCAGCCTCCACGCCGAGAGGAACGAACGTCACTGGGATGGGGAAGGCGCCGGGCGGGGCGCAGCGCTACCTGGGAGCACCGGCAGGCTGCAGGCCAGGGGGCCCTTGCTCTCGGGCCCGAAGCGCTCCTCCAGCTTGCTCTGCAAGGCGTAGAACTGGCGGTAGCGGCGGTAGATGAGGTACTTGGAGCCCCCCTTCGTCTTCACCTCGATGACGAAGACCTAGGACAGAAGCCAGGCGGCGGGGCTCAGAGGCCAGAGGCAAAAGCTAAAAGGAGAGGGTGAAGGGCCAGAGGTCAAGGGGGTAGCGCAGGGCTTCCCAGCCTCAGTACCACGCTGGGGCTGCGTGACGCTGCGGGGGACCGTCCTGCGATGTGACCTGGCCTCTGCTGCCAGGTGCCAGGAGCAGCCCTGCCCCAAGATGCGACAGTCAAAACGTCTCGGGGTGTTGCCAAATGTCCCCCGGAGGGTAAAATCGGCCCTACCGAGAAGCACTGAGGTAGAAGTTCAGAGATGAGAGAGTTGGAGGTGCAGAGGTCAGAGGGTAAAAGTTCAGAGGTCAGCTGGGTGGAGGTTCAGAGGGTGAAGGACCAGGGGTCTCTCTTACAAAGTGGCTGCTGAAGCCTCTCTTCTCCTCGATGTCGGCGATGTTGGCCGAGACGGCAACGTCATCCGGAAGCTGTTCAAAGTCGCTGCGGGAGGCCGGAGAAGGAACCCTGGTTATCACCATGGCGTGTGCCGCGGGCCCGCTGGGTGCGAGCCAGTGCGCAGAGCAAGCCGAGGGCAGCTGGCATCCTCGTCCACACCCCTCCTGCGCCGGGCCCCGTCGCTGATGTGGGGAACACAGAGACAGCAAGACACAGGCCAGGCCCCGACAGTAAAGGCTTTGACGCTGAGGACCGCGTGTCGGTAGCCGTATCACAGCCTAGCAAACCGCTGTGCGAACGCGTCCACGCGTCCAGGAACCAGGCATCACGCCCCTCCTCCATCCCGGGCCCTGGTCTGGGCCCTGGGTCTCAGGGTAAGTGAAGTCAACACGCACCCCGGACGGAGTACTGTGAGCCCCGCGGAGAGAAGGGCCGATTACGCCCAGGCCGGGGAAATCCACAAGGAGGTGACATGTGGGCCGGGTCTGGAAGGCCCAACAGGAGCCCACCGGCTGGGAAACAGGGCAGGTGTTCCGGGCAGTGGGAGCGGCACAACCTGAGGAGAGGGCCCCGACCTGGGCTGAGCCGAGACAGCCGGTCCGAGGAGGGTCTCAAGAGCCGGGTCGGGAGCTTCCTCAGGCAACAGGGAGTCATGCCCGGCTTTGGAGGGAAGTAAAACAAGATACCCACGATCCTGGCTGTGGGAGGCCCACTGAGGCAGCCGTGTGGACGGGAAGGAAGGGACAGAGACTTAGGGGAGAGCACGGCTGGGAGGCCCGGATGTGGCCCGGCTGGGAGATGACACGGGCCTGAGTCAGCAGGGACAGGAGGAAGGGACAGACACAGGGCCACCACCCTTGGCAGACACTGTTAGCGTTTGCTGTGTCCCCTGCTTCTTCCTGGCTAACCGAGCACCAACTGTGTTCAGAGTGGCAGTGTGCCTAGGTGGTAGGGCACGGTTGGTCTAGCCAAACATAACAATCCTGCTCCTGTTCCCAGCCTCCCTTGCAGCTAGGAGAAGTTCCAGCTGATGAGACATAAGAGGAAACCTGATGCTGGAGCCCCTCCAGAGCGTTTGCTTTCCTGAATCCTGAGGATGGACAAGAGCAGCACAGTTTCCTCCCTTGAAGGCATCCTTGAAAGCACATTCAACATCCGGATCTGCAGCAGCCATATTGTATCCATGAGACAAAAACATGAGGAAGACTATAGGACTCTCTGGGATGCCGGTCCTGAAGTCACCTAGCTGCAGAACCAGCCATGGCCTACCTCTGGACTTCTTGTTATGGGGAATAATAAGCCCTTGTTTGCTTAAGCCACCATCAGCTCCTCTGTTCCCTGCAGCCTGATACATTTCTAGCAGATACATTACTCATTTGCAAGTTGTTCCTAAGTTACAGCCAGCAGGCATTGGGCACTGTTTGGATGTAGGAGTGAAAGAAAGGGCAGTGTCAAGAGTGACATCCACACTTCTGACCAGGATGGGGAGCACGCGGCAGGGTTGATGGACTCGGTTTGGGACATGCTAATTTGAGAGGCCTCGTGGGCACCCGGGTCGACGGCTGGCAGGAAGCTGGTGTGTAGCTCTGGTGCTCGGCATGGGGGTCTCAGTTGGAGTGGAGGGGGGGTAAGAACCATCTGCCTGTGGCTTATGGCCAGGACCCCCAGTGGAAAGCTGTCAGCGAGCCAAGGAGGGGCCGACAGGGACAGACAGAGAAAGAGAAAGCAGACGGCCAAGGAGAGGGAGAGGGTACAGCCAGGGGTCACTGAGGCCAGCCACTTGCAGGCAGATGAAGAAACAAGCAGCCGTTATGATTCTTCCAGGGCAGCGATTGGGAAATGGCGAGGGCAGGGACCGCCGTGTCCAAGGCCTCAGGAGTCCACACAGCCTAGACCCAGCCCACGCTGGTCCCGCATGACCTGGGACCCTCAGGCTGCATCAGAACTCAGGAAGCCGCCAAGCAGAGGTGACTCAGGGTGGCAGTGGGTGGGCAGAGGAAATCCCGCCACCCCGCCCCAGGGCATCTCAGTGGCTGCTGGCCACGTCCCCACTCACTTTCCCCACTTGCGTGGCTACACCCTTGGGAGAAGCTTCCTCCTGCACTTTCTCCCCCGAGGCTCTGCATTTCATGGGTGGCTTCCTCTGCAGTGTGACGGGGGCGGGGCAGGGAGGAACCGGGAGGGTAGACATGGCCCCGGGCAGGGAGTCAGGCAGGTTGGATAATATGAGCCACAACTCCCGGTTTCCTAAGTGCACACCCTGCACCAAGCACTCTTCTAAGAAGAGGTCGCCTTGGAACAGACAAGGAAACTGAGGCTCAGAGAGTCAACTAACTTGCCCAAGTGAGTCGGGAAGCTGGGATTCGAACCCAAGCAGTCTGGCTCCAGAATTTTGCTTCCAAACGCTATTCCACTGCCCCCCATTCTGGCTCCCAGCAGCTTGCTGCATGGACTTGGGTAAATCCCAGCCCTTATCAGCCTGTGTCGCCTTCGGAAATAATAGTATGAATAACTTTAGCAAATCTTTATGTAGCACAGACAGTATTCCAAGCCCATTAGGACCTTTGTGCTTCTTGGACCTCGCAGAGTAGAGGCGTTGAACACTGAACAAATGACTACGTAATTTGAATGGTCATCGTGCCACGAAGGAATAGCATGTGGTGTTTTGAGCTACAGCAGGAGCCTGGCCATTGCTGTAGTCCCTCAGAGAATCAATATTGCAGCAGGCAGGGGAGACGGGAGCTGGCATGTGTGCAATGAGGCTCAAGCGCTGTCAGAGGGCAGCGAGGAACCCTCAGGCTGAGGGCAGTCAGGGAGGGCTTCCCGGAAGAGGCAGCACCTGTGGTCAACCATGGCATGGTAGGAAAGGCCTTTCGGCAGGGGGAACAGCAAGTGCAAAGTCCGTAGCCATGCAAGAGGGAACATTCAAGGACCTCTGGGCTGCTGAGCACATGGGAGCACAGAGCATGGGGCGGAAAATGAGACATGAGCTGGAGAGAGGCAGGGCGCACACTCGAGGGAATGTTGTGCCTCGCGGAGGGGCTGTGAGTTTGCCCTGGGGTGGGGCGCCGAGGAAGGGGCTAAGCAGGGCAGACGTCAGCAGAGAGGCCAGGCACAGGGACAGCACTAGAAAGATGAGGCCAGATTCCCTCTGGAAGATCCCGTCTGCGTGCTGCCTCCTTCTCCTCCTCTGTAAAATGGGGACAGTGTGTTTTTGAGTGGTCCTGAGGTCCCATCTGTACCAAGCACAGCCCTAAAATCCCCACGAGGGCAGACGCTCTGCTCATGCTGTGCCCCCAGTGCCCAGAGCAGGGCCTGGCACACAGTAGGCGCTCGACACATGGCTGCTACCCCCACTGTGTCAGCGAGGCCCCTGGTGGGCACGGAGGCTGCTGCGCAGGAACGCAGCGCGGGTGCAGCAAACCCAACAGGAAGTTCCCTGGCGTAGCCGCTCCCTCGGAGACCTCGCCCGGGCGGGCGGGTGGCGACGCTTGGGCCCAACACACACTCGCGCTGCTCGTGGAAAGTCCACTTGGGGTCCCCGCTAGGGAGGCCGAGGGTTGGAAGGGCCCTTCGAGGGCAGCTAGTTCAAGTGTCGTGGCACCTTGCGCACAGTAGGTGCTCAAGACACGTCTGTTGGACCCCGACTGTGCCACCCTTGCAGCAGCCGTTTCCATCTTTGGATGTCTAGGGGTTCTAGAAAGTCCTGCCGTGCGAACCCGCGCCCTCTCATTGTGCCCTGTGCCTCGGCCTCAAGCAGAACCGCCAGGCTGCTGCCAGTGGGGCGTTCGGGGGCGCACAGGCCCGTCACCCTCTGAGGGTCAAGGGAGAGTGGAGCGGGGGAGCACGCAGTCCTGCCGGCCAGCCTTGGCGTCATCTCCTGAACCCTCTACCCCGAAAGCAGGAAGTGCCCCAAGCCTGGAACGGCTGCCCTTGCTGGAGGAAAAGCCTTTGCACATCAGGCCGGTCCCACATGAGAAGCTGCGGGAAGGAGGAGTCTGGTTGGACAACCTCTCCCAGCCCCCAGCACCACCCTCTGGGGCTCAGGAGGGCCATTCTGACCCCCCGTTTGCTTCTGCTGCTCCTCCCCACCCCGCAAGGCTGCACTCGACCTTCGACCTCTGGGAATTCCACCCCAGGTTCCAATTCCAGCCCCAGGCCCCCCACCGGCCCTTTGCAGCCCACTTAGGCCCAAGCCAGCCTGACCCCTCTCTGCTGGCCTCCACGCAGAGGACAGGGGCATCCACCTCCAGATGTCACCTGCTATTCCAATCCAGGGGGGTGCGAGCCACGCTCTGTGTCCTGGGGCCCCCGCAGCTCAGAGCACAGAACTGACTGCTGAAGAAACGTTCAGAACGTGCTTGCTGAGAGGGAGGCTGCACTCCAAGCCCCAGCCTTGCGGTCAGTCCACCTGACCCCGAGTGGGTCCTTTATCTTCCCTAGGTCTCAGTTTCCCCATCTCTGCAATGGCAGGGTTGGACTAGAGGAATCTAGGACACTTTCCAGCTCAAAGATCCATTCATTAATTCATTCAGCCACATTTATTGAGCACTTGGAATATACTGGCACTGTTCTAGATCCCAGGGATATAGCAGTGACGGCAACAGACAAAAATCCTCACGGAGCTTGCTCCTAATGGGGGAGCTAAGGTTAAAGAAAAATAAAAATACATGAGTAAATAATATCATGCCAGTAACATAAAGACTGTGCGTAAAACGAAACAGGGCAAGGGATCAGAGAGCAATGAGGTAGATGCTGTCAGGGAAGGCTTCTTGGAGGAGGTGGCACTCGAACCAAGCGCTGAATAAACAGGGAGAACAAACCAGATGCTGTGGCTGAGTTTGAACAGAAGATGGGAAGCCGTTACTGACCACAATGCGGAGCAAAGAGCCCCAGCCTGGGGCCCAGGACACCTGCGTTCCCATCCAGACACTGCCGCCCACTCGCCCACTCCCTGTGTGACCCTGGGTCAGTCACTCCCCCTCTTCGAGCCTTGCTGTTCTCATTTGTGCCTGGGGGTGGTGAGCCGCAACTCTACGTTTCCTTAAAACACTTCTAAGAGTCCGCATTTCTGAGTATTTGGGTTCTGACTCAACCCCAGCCTGTCCATAAGGGGCTGCAAGAAGGGCCGGCCCTGGCCCCAAGGCCTGCCAGGAGCAGTGAGGGGGCCCGGGGGGGCCAACGCCCCAGCACTCACCTCTCGGCCCGCAGCTGCTGGGCCAGGGCCATGGCGGGCAGTGTCCAGGGGAGCAGGCGGAGGAGGGTCTTGCCCAGCCAGGCCCAGGCTGAGTTCACCTCTCACTTCCTCCAGCCACTCTGCCCTCCCGTCTCAGCCTGTGGTCCTGGGCGTCCCCAGCCGCTGCCTTTAGGAAGGCTCCCCGCTGCCGTCTCCACTCTAGGAAGGCTCCTCCTCCGGCTGTGTCTAGCCTGCGGCCTGCACTTCCTCTTTCCGCCTTCCCAGCTGCACAGCAATTGAGGAAGTGCCCACCCTCGGGTGCCAGGTTTGCAGGAGTCCACTTCCTCGATGCCATCCCTGGTGCCAAGCCTCGGTTGGGTTTCAGGAGCCCCGCTCCATCAGAGGTGGGGCTCCACTGCTGACTCAGCCACCAAGGGGCCTTGTGACCTTGGGGAGTCACTTCTCATCGTCTGGCCCATCAAACCCAACCCTCCCTCCCTCACTGCCATGCCTTAGCCCAAGCTATTCCCCAGGCCACCTTGCTTGTCATCCCTGAGGCCCAGGACAAATGTCACCTCCTCCAGGAAGCCCCCGGTTCCCCCGACCTCTCTTGTACTGGAGTTTGAAGGTTGCTTTATGCCCCTGTCTTGCCCTTACCCTGGTGCTCGGGGCTGCCCTTTCCTCACCCCCAGGCCCCGATGCCCAGCCAGTCCTCTCCACAGGGCTGCCACCTGGTCACACTGCCCTGCTCAGACTCTTCGACAGCTTCAGCCTGTGCTCGGAAGAAAGTCCGAACTCGCCCTAGGTGTCTCCGAAGCCCTTGAGGCCCTGCAGGCTTTGCCAGCTTCCTCTCCTGAGCTCCCGCTTCTCACTGGACTCCTTTCCACTTCTAGAATGCTCCAGGATGTCTGCCCCACAGGGCCTTCGTGCAGAGTTCCCTCCGCGGGAATGCCTCTTCCCTGCCTCCTCTACGCCTTGCCCGGAAGCCACCTCCTCAGTGAGGCCTCCCCTGACCCTCACCCTAAAGGAAGGCCCTCCCTGTTTGTTCTCTCACGTCCCCGTGCCTTGACTGAGAGCACTGATAAGTACTGTGATTTCACACTCGTGTGTGCACCGACTGCTTAATGACCGCCTCCCGGCCCGCACATGCAAGCGCTCAACAGGTATTCAGTGAACGAATGGAGCCTTCTAGCAGGTGGCTATTTGGTTCTCAAAGGAGCTCTCCCAGAGGAAGTCCGCAGGAGGGAGGGGCACGGCCACACCCAACAGTCCCTGACAGGTCACACGCACACTCGTGTCCTGTGCACAGGCGCAGGGCAGAGGCGGCAGAGGGCGGGTGCGGGAGCAGCCGGGCCTCAGCAGCCACGAGCGCCACTCAGTGTGCCCTTCTCACAGGCAGCCTTTCTTTGCCCTCAGCCCATGCCACGTTAGGAACCCCAGGACCTGGACAGGCGTCTGTGGGGACAGAGCCAGCCCCGTGGAGCCTGGAGCCAGGGTCTCCCACCCCAGGTCCCTCACTTCCCAGAGCAAAGGACCAGGACAGGAGCCATTCTCAGGATCCCTAGGGCTGACTCCAAGAGTGGAGAGCAGCCGGAAGCTTCGAGCTCTCCTTTGAACCTCTTCCCTGCTCTACCCAGCCACCCGCGGGACCTTCTATCCCAGATGAGCTCCGGGTGGAGCCAGAGTCCCCAGGATGGACGTGCTCTGGCCCAGCCGGCGGCCCTGACCCAGTGAGGGTCCCCCTCATTTCACTCAGCCAGGCCAGGGACAAGGGCTCTTCCGA